>JAMKCH010050878.1:0-52643 GCA_023653785.1 Ophioderma brevispina
CTGTTTGGCAACCTGAAGCAATTCTGCGCACACACTCCCATGCACATACAACGTTTGAAGTAACTTTCAATAGTCCCTCTGATCCGGGAATGACATTTACGGACGAATGGCAAAAGACTGATCCCTGACGTACGCAATTGATTTATACGAAGGAAAGGAGATATTGGGTCACCTTATCCACATTCTCGGACCAATCATTTAGCACTCGCTGCTGCATTATGTACGCACATATACCCTGTCGCTTACACCTAAATGCAGTGAAGTGCTATCTCAGCTAGTGATTCATTTTAAAATTATTCTAGGAATTCTTTATAAAATAGACATTAAAAACACATTGCTCAAAAAAAGAAAGGGCCATTAGCCTTTTCTGTTAGGAACCTAATCCCTAATTACTAAAAGAACATAGAACAAAATGATGTAGAACATTGACATTGCGAGCGAAAATCAAAGTTTTCAATGTTTCTTTTCGAAAATGTTAGCCCCTTTTAGGTTTGAAAAGACGCGGCGTTGTTGTATTCCGACGACCTGGCACATTTGAAAACTAGTGTGCGCGCCCTCAAGATTTTTCCAAAATCGATATTTTTGCATGGTTGTAACGCTTTTATATACAAAAGCCCTCACCCGAAATAATTAAGACCAAATCAGAGTCCTTATTGGTAAACAGGACGATTTTGTAATTTAGTCGGCGCCGGCGACCGAAATTCAGCAGACGACGAAATGGGCGTTTTTCAAACACAGAACACGCAACGCCGTAAAATGCATGTTTCATCCAGCCTAATGTCGCTGTTTGAACCGGTCCTATCCTTTGTGGTTTTAATATCATTGGAGTACTAGTCCAAAAAAAGATTCATGTAATACCATTTGTTGATTAAAGTTATGGAACATTAAAATTGGGCCTACAAATTACCTTGAAGCTTTTATCCTCATCTCAATTCCCTATTCGTCCAGTAGTATTAGCTCATATATCCAAATAGTGGACATTGTTGGTAACAAGCTATTTTTCAGTATAGGTGCTGGAACATTTGTACTATCACTGACAAAAAGTCCCCTGAAAATCCCCTGGTGGCATTTCCGAATCCAGATGGCGTCCAAAATTGCCGTTTTGAAAATATTTTTATTATTTTTGGATGTAACATGTTAAAACAAAACAACTTATCCAACACATAATGTTTTTAAGTATGGGGAATCTATTTTAAAACATAATCAAAGAATTGCGACACTGACAAGTATTCACATTCAAAATGGCGCCCAAAATGGCGCCATTTTTTATATTTGCCGAAATGTTTGAAAGCCAATGTTCATAAAAAAAATTATTTAAGAATTTAATATATACTTAACGTTATAGATCCAATAATACCATTAAGTAATATATTGTATAGCTATGACATAATCATAATTCAAGTAAATAAGTATATAGCCCTAATCCTCAAATATAAATATCCATTTTTTCCATAGTCCGCGCACCCCCCACCGCCCCCCCCCCCCAAAAAAAATTCCTGCCTACGGCCCTGTTCATAGATGTAACTGCTGGGTATGATTAAGTCCTATCATCTTGGTCACTGCCTCAGGCTGTTCAGGGTCTTCCGCGATGTCCGGGCTGTTAGGTTCGTTATGCTGCCTCATGAGTCGGGACGGATCATTCGGGATGGATCATTCGTCCTGGAGACATCGGGTGGGCGGTGCAGTGGATGGCGCCTGCTTTTGGGCGGTGTCCCTCGAGGTTCTGTCATGGCGCCCAGTCTTTTCAACAATTGCGTCTCAGATGTCCAAAGCGAGATTGTTCGATTGCTCCTTCGGCAGACGATAGGGCACTTGGAATGGCTGCTGGGTCATTTCTTCCCCAACCACCCGATGGCACTTGAAACTAGGCAAACACAAGACTGTCAGCTCTGTCTTCCACCTTGCAAATCAATGAGCAAAAAGAACTTAACATCACTTAGATGGAGATAGCTGCTCGCATGGCCCGGCAACCGGGGTGACGTGGTGTCATGTGGGACCGCCGCCTTCATCGACACGCCAGGCAGTCGCTGCCCAAGACGCGGCCTAATGTCAGTCTCTCAACAGGGCTCAGGGGGCGGGTGGGGTACGTCTTTTGGCGCTTGTATACACTGACAAAACCATCTAGAGTGATGTTAAAGGCGAGGTGGCTAGTCGGTCCTAAGGCTCTGAAACCGGTCTGCAGAATTATAATCGCGAACCAAGGGCGGCCCTGGTTCAAGCTCCGCGAGAGTCAGTTTTCTTGGTCATACTCAAATGTGTCCTATATGGTCTGAATTTGCATAATTGCGCAGCATTGTGATTATGGAATTTCTCGCTCGCTCCAGCCCCCATGTCGTAAAATGGTGTATGCAGTGGTTGTCTGGCGCCTCATGGTTCGTAGAGTCATGGAAGCTGTTGGTCCAGTGTATCAGGGGAGTAATCCTGAACACGTAAACAAGTTGCAGACCTTATTGAAATGAATAGGGGACACCCCCAGTCTGTTACTTGCACACATTACTCAAGGTACCTGGGTCCCTTCCCACCCGCACTAGGGCCAGCGTGGAAGGGTAGGCCGAAATCCAGCACGAAACCTGTTGAGGCTTTCGTCCAAGTGGACATACAAAAATCTGATGATGATACAACCTGCTGTGCTTTGGAATGCTCGGCTGCTGAGTGTCGTCTGCACCTGTATGGAGCACGTGTGCACTCACACGGGTTTGATGTCGTTCTGAATGAATGGCAATGTTAGTGGTTTGCTTTTTTGTGACACCTAGAATACCTCTGTCTGGGGAATAGCTCCTGCAAACCTTGGAGGAACTTTCAGATATCAAGGCTTTTCAAACTTGGCAAGGAATGTGATGAACCTGGTGGCCTTGTTCCACCACCAACACCCTTCGGGGATCAGAGAGTTCCATGAAATTTCTTTGCTTCCCAGTCCATGATGCTGCAAGTCGCAATGTCGATCCCTGTCGAACACCCTTGATCGATGACAGATAGTCTGAGCGGCGGTCGTCCTCTGCCTTGGGCCTAAAGCAGTTTGTGGACATACCATCTTGTAAGCCCTGGGGATGTGACCTCGGTGGGAGGGCATGAGTCGACCTCGGCAGACTCGGAACTGGCTTGTCTCGTACAAAGCATTTCCTTCGCATGATCATGTGGTAATTTCCACCTGGCTGCGATTGTGGAGAGCCATGGGCCCTGACCACATCATGGGACGACTGTGCGGTCTATAGTCCCCGGGAGGAGTCCCGGGCATGATCAATCGGATCGTGAAGCTGTCGGCTGGTTGAGGACGGATCTTCGACTGTGATTTTGGACTTACACAACAAATTACCGAGCACAACGCGCTCAAATTGGCCCATAATATTTATATCTTATTAGTCCACACCAGGATCCTACGACATCGTAATGAACTGTGGTACTCTTTCAATTTGTATATTTAAATATATAAATCGCACATGATCACAACAATATGATAAAATGATTTTCTACTTATTCTTTGTTTCTTTTAAGCATCTTCATGACCATTCTCTTTTGACAATTAAAATCTTACACTAGGATGACTGATTCATCTCCACTCAATTCATTTTTCAGATTACCACTTTGAATCTTTCACAATTCCCAATATTGGCCAGATGATGAACTTTTAGAATGGAATATATGTATTATTGCATAGCTGGAATCTTTGTATGAGTACTTTTGGCCTTTTAGCGAGTTAAGTTTAGTTTGCAGTAGTTAAAAGTACAACCAAATCGTATGATTCCCTGTGGCCTAATTTATTTTCCAAAATCGACCATTTTCCATATTTCATCCACATCACGGATTATAAGGCAGCAAATTTGGGGCGCCATTTTGGATTTTGGATACTTGAAAGGTTAAATCATCTTTATGCTGGTGTTTTTTTATATGTAATCCTTATACCTCAAACATATGGTTGGAATACCTTGCTTGTGTTTCTAGCTGATATGGTTTGGAAATTATGAACAAATACAAAAATGGCGGCCATTTTTGGACGCCATCTTGGTTTTGAAGATCCAAAATGGCTTTTCGGGGACTTTTTTATCAGTGATTCTACACATATTCCTGGAGCTATCTCAAAAAATCAGCTTGTTACCAAAAATGTCCAGGTAAAACTAATACTATTGGCCTCGATCTGTTTTGGGGTGGTTATTTTTATGTGTAAATATATCTCGTTCTTTCCAATGGCCTAGACTATCATTTGGAGCAAATTTAAGAAATTTTCATATTTTGTGAAATTGTGCCCGTGCCGCTTTAAACGCGACTGTCTACTGAAAATAGCAGAACTTAAAAAGGTTGTAACCATTGTAGACAGTTCTCTGACATAAGAATACATGCACATTTATCCCCATTTTTATCAGATTAACTAAAAAACGCATTGTGTGTGTGTATATTAAAACTAGAGGTGGTCGATATATTAAATCAAAATGATATTCTCATTGAGTTGAAATAAACAATACTTGTCAGAAATGAGTATATATATGCTTTATATTTTCATTATTTTCATGAATTCATTCTTGGTCTTTTATATTTATTGTATCTATCTTTTGAAACGTTGCATCAAGCAAGGTTAAGAGTAAACATCTGACTTTTTTCATACTAATAACCGGTTGGTTTACTAGAAGGAGTCAAAAAGAGCTGTCAAGCAGCCAACAAAATAGTGGGCCGAAAAGGATTGTTAACATATAAAACAGACACACATTCATTTGAAATAACCCAAATTGCCTAAATGTTCAGTCCGTTTTGAGTTTTTATCTGGATTTGGTTTGTAGTTTTTGATTTAATGGGACATTTTAGTGTGGATATCAGTCTATACGACATTGTTTCCTTTTGTATTTTGTTTTGTTTTCAGATAATTCCTTTTTTTCATTTTCTAAAATTGGTTGAAAACTTTTAATATGGGGCTACGTCCAATTCAACCCCTTTTTACCCGGGTAACGATTTATAAATAATTCAATTGAGGTAAATCAATTATTGCTAAATTCTTCTAGTCTCACTGATTAATAAAATGTATAGGTTTGCCCTGAACTTTTGACCATTCGTTTTAGGAATACAGGCCAAAAATGCTCCAGGTCATCGGTGGGGTGAATTTTTTTAAAACATGGCTATTTTATAATCAAACGAATTCCAAATTACTTGTGCATGTTGTATATCTGCCTTCTTGAGAGATAAGGTGTGGTTTGTTTAGGTTCTGACATATTTCAAGATAGGGCTTTTAGGTTCAAGCCTTCAAAGGTCGTCCCGGGTAAATGCTCAATGTTGTTGAAAGTTATGTCACATGATTCCTGTTGTCACAATGAGCAGAAATGCATTTTAAACGAAACGATATGGTGATAGCACCATTTGCACATCCCGGGAAAGTATTGATGACACTCATAGACCATGTAACCCTTGATAGTTTTGTTGCCATTTCACTGTCCAACCAAATCCCACAAACTGGAAAATGGTACATGGTTGGATCCTTTGAGACAATACTGTTATATGCCTCCATTTTTCTGATTAAACTGTTAAAAAATATTATTTTCCTGATTGTTCTCAATTTATTTGATAAAAGCTTTCTCACGGGTAAAGTACTTTGTTTACTATAAAAAGATAAGGGGAATATCCCTAGTTGTTTTTTGGCAAAGTGGCACCTGTTTAGAGATGGCACAATAGGGAATTTGGGGAATTCCCCAAGAATGCTAAACTTGTAACTGAGTCACTTGTTTATGCTTTATGATCAAAAATGTTGAGGGATAGGTAATTCCCCCATAGTTTATATGGTGAAGTGATGTAATTTTAGATTGTGTAAAATCTGATTTGATGGTGGCAAGGTCATGTTTATGCATGATGATGATGTATGATTATTGTTAGGAAGGGGAATCTTGCTGTGAGAGTTAAATAGTACTTGTGACTGAAGGAACTGGGGCCGTAGTTGCAATCAAGAGAGTCTATACCATAGCTCGAAGCTATACAGTATAATTATAGCTTTTAATCTACAATAATGGTAGATTTGAGTTTAATCTACATCTAGTGCCAGGATTAATATTTTTGATTCCGCCGGAGTTTGATAGCTAAATTGTCTGCTGTCTCTTTTAAGCCAAAGAGCTCAGTTTCGGAATCAAAAAGGGATTTCAAATTTTGGTCCTTTATGAAGCGACAGACTGATGGGGTATATTCCCTGGATTTTTATTATGTGGAACATTTGTCGTCGAGGGAAGCCCCGCGTCTTGAACTGCTGGACACGATTACCATGCAAAATTGAGGGTTAAGGGAATGTTCAGGACTGAGAAGATTCCCTTGGAATTATTACCTGAGGAGTTTTTTGTATGAACTTGTATGCTGTCATTTTGGAGTCTTCCCTGAGAGGACATATCATCGTTGAAAACTGCACCGCCTCTTTGAAACATTAATTATCGTTATTCTGAAGTGGTAATTGTGTAATTTTGATTTATTTGTTTTTGGACTACCAATTCTTGAACCAATTACAAATCATTAAAATCGTTATATTCTATAAAATTTAAGATCACTTGTGCACAAGGCTCATTTCTAAGTGTTTGAAAAGGTCAATTTTCTGACCTTAGACTCCACAAGACGTCCACAACAATACGAACACCTTGTCACCGTTTTTCAAGAAAACTGAGCAACTGGTCAATATACCCCAGGATGACCTTGAACCTATATGGGCTACACCGCTCTAAAGGTTGGAAGCCTTTTTGGAAATATTAGTCTTTGTCAAAGACTCGGTTTTAGAATCGGTGGGGGGGGGGACTCATTGATTCGGTTTTAAGATCGTAGGGGTACTCAGAGAGGTCGCGCAACCAAGTGGTCCCCTTTAGGCTGAGCGTACCCCGATAGTTATTCTGTCCATAGAGAATACAATTACAAGGTCTGTAACACAGACTAAGGCAAATATAGGCCTATACTTTTTTTCTAATCCTTAGAAGGAGACGAACACGGTATAGTGTACATGAGCCATCATGTTGAAAGCACACCATGTTTATGTGTCTAACCATACTGATTCGGAAAAGGTAGAGTTGTTAATTGTACAACCTAAAGTTTCAGAGTTATGGCTAAAACAGCAAAAATCAATAATAAGGGTCTTTTCAGTTGTTACAGGGTCAATTTTAAAGTTGCTGCTGCTCCATTTGTATGAATAAAACATGTGCAAATTATTGTGGAGTTCATAGGATTACAATAAGGAACAGTTTTGACTGTCTTAAATGCTTAGTTTTCGATGTAGGGGGCACAGAAGGTCCACGTCCATTTTTTGCGTTGGCATTCAATGGGGCTTGATCTTTTTACCCCCCCCCTACTTTCTTAAGCAAGCATTGAGACACTCAAACTCTTCCTTAATTTTATCCTATGAGCTCCATCAATATTTGCACCATTTTTTATCAAATCGGAGCAATTTTCAAATTTGACCCTGTGCAACTGAAATTGACCCTTTTTATTGATTTTTTTTGCTGTTTTTGGGCCTATAACTCTGAAACTAGGCTGTACATTTACAAACTATCCTTTCATGAATCCGGACGGTTAGACCATAACATGGTGTGGCTTTTCAACATGATTGGGATCACTTTACAAATTTGACCCTTTACAAACCTTGTTTTGGCCTCTCCTTAGGCCCACTTGCGGCACTTAAAATCACGTTCAGGGGTTCCGGTGTCTGTCAACATATTATACTCACTCAACCGTTGTACTTGAGTGTCGTTACAATTTTGCTAGCTCCCGGTTAGAAGGAATTCTTTGGGGATACGAATTTCTGACCTTGATCGGTTGTAGAACACCTACCATACGTCGAAGTTTTATTGGACAAACAGTAATAAAAAATATATGAAAAACAGCTTTGATTTTTTGTCGTGCACTACAGAAAATCTAATCATCATCTTTTACAAAGACGGCGCACAATCGGAATCCACCATTAAATACTTCCAAGACTTGTGTACAAAATGACCTCTCACCAAACGCAATTTCTGCTATAAAGCAACTGGTTATTCAAACTGTATATTTTTGGGAAGATTATATAGGACCATACCTCTTCAAAACAAAATGAAAAGGTCATATGATGAATGCGGATTTTTTGAGCTACCGAGCATCGAAAGTTGCAATGTTTCAAAACGTCCCACGCTAGTTGAATGTTACTAGAAATTAAAATTGGCACAGTTTTCCCCAAAACCCTCAGAAATTTACAAAAATGGCACAGACAAAATCTTTACCACCGCAAATGGTTTATTACTAGTCCATCACCTATGATTAATTTCAATTTCATTTAAAGACACGGACTTATCACATTATGTGCCTCGTCATTTAGGCAAAGTGCCATATTTGGGACGCCAACATTAGCCTCGGCACCGACGTCCTTCTGCTAAACCTAGATTATTCGTGGTGTGATTCCTAAAGAGACTGGAAAATTTCTGAAGACACCCTATTTTCATAATATTTAATGCTTTCTCTCAGTACGAGCCATTGTAGCCAATAATGTAGAGACCCGAAATGAGAAAAAATGCTCTGCAGCAATGTTCTTATTTTTGTCTATCTGCTGAAGTAGCACATTTTTGTGAAGAAAAGATCTGGTTTAGAAGGATGGGAGAGGAGCACTACAAAAGAACCGCGATTTGGCTTTTACAACTCTGAAGACTTAATTCACATGATAGAGCAATTCATCAATGTCATTTAAAGCACCAATTTACATGAAACAGATGCTTTTAAAAAGATATCATCACCCAATGCACATGCATTGGGCAATTTCCAGCAAAGAGGAGAGGCCTGAAAAGCACCCAATTCAGTAAATAAATTGGGTTATTTCACCCAAGTAGGCCTTCCAAAAGTCACCCTTGCAATTTTTTGTGAATATTACAGAACAAAAAACATCCCTGCTGTACAACTTTTCTTTCTTTTTACTCCCTGACATAGAATTCTAATCAATCAATTGGGCTCCATGGGAGACCACAATGCTGAGCATTGAATGGTCCCGCCCAGGTTAAGAAGAATGAATAACTAAATAATAAACAATCACATCACATCATGGATAGAAATAGAAGTATGTGCTGCATAAGGTTACAAGCAACAGTGACATGTTTGAAATGCCTTGAACTTTTTATCGAAGGTCTATTTTAATTAGAACCTTCCTCCTCATTGATTTTTATATAATACAGGACTAAAGAATTAATCCATTAAACTTGTGGGCTCTGCATTTTCCAGTTTTCTTTTGCACTTTGATCATTCCAAATTTACACCACGATCCTCAGGAGACAAATGCTCGGGATGCTTGCATGCGTGCTACCTCATCTGAGACTAGAGGTGTAGTTCTTCATGGAAATCCTTGTTGCAGCTGATGTACGCCAAACAGTGTGGTTTATCCCCCCCCCCTGTTCCTCATAGTAGTAACCTCCCCCCCACAAAAAAAAAATGTTACTGGAAATGTGCCCGTAGTTTTTTTTTTTTTAATACATGTATGCCTACATACTATTACGTAGGCCTCTAGACCATGCCATAGGTTATACCTGCCTCCTCTTGATGTGGAGCATTTTTGAAAACGAATAGTACACATTGTACGTATAACTAGATGCAGGGCTGCAAAATGTTGATCACTAACAGTGACTGTGTACGGCTACGATAGTGAGTCATGTCATAAGTAAAAACCTGTGATACGGCCTAGGCTCGGAACTTATTCGATCATCAATAGTGGCAACCTAAACACTCACAAAATCTCTTAAATCGGCTCACTTGATCTCTAGATCGTCTGCTACACCTAGTTTATTTAGTGTGTGATTCATTCACTTATTCACTTCAGGTTTGAGTCTAATACATTGCTAAGGCATTCAAACTGCTTAACCCGGTCGAAAAAATGGAGACACGTACTTTTTGAAATTCCCTGTAATGCAGAAGCAGAATATATAGGTCCTGTTTAAGGAGTTCGTCCATGCCCGCCTACATCTAGGTTTGACATCTTTTATTATAGTATGATGGACACTCTACATTCATGCAAGGTGGGGAGTGGTCTCAATTAATGGTTGTACTTTTTCAATAGGGGCCAATTTAAGGTTACACAGGAGTCAGAAGGCTTTTAAACTACTCCAACATGTTGAAACATCTTCATATTGTCCGTCTAGTCATAAGGATTCCACAGTATAGTTTGTACCACTTACTACCATTGGTTTTGGAGTTATAGCGTAAATGACTAAAACGTAAAAAGGTCAAAGGTATCAAGCTGAGATTGTAGTGGGCATGAACGATGATTTTGAGCCAAGTCCTTGTCGCCGCTCTATTGTGTCCTTTAAGTTTTTTGACTTGGCAAAGAGATACCAGAAATAAGAATTACACATCTACAATGCAATTTCAGCCTCTTTTGTAAAAAAATGGATTTTGCCATAAAACTATGCGTAATTACCATAAATTTACATATTTTTGAGAAAACTCGACAACATTAAGAATATAATGCTGCAAAACTATTTAAAAACCCTATAAAATACAATTAATTGTCCTTACATGCATCATTGCTTCAGCAATGATTTTCTGGAGTGAATTTCTTCATATAATCAAGAAATCGCAATGAAAAAGAGGGTGCTGCAGTTTTCATTTAAACGCACAAATGTGCGTATATGTAATACTTCTCTCAACAAGATACCAATATGACGACAATCACCGTGTTGACATAGCCTGGGAGCTATCAGACATTTGTAACACTCTCTATTAAAAAGCTCTGTGCACTAGAACAGTCCCCACACCCTACTACGTCAATTCTTTTGTTGCCAGCGAATCCATTCCTGCGAATCGTTATGGCCCATAGTACTAAACTCTAACAGATACCATTGCCCAGTGTGTAAAGAGTCCAGTCCGACCTATTTCAAGATACCAGCCCTAACATTTTACAAACATTGCTGTTAACTGGTCTATTCAATCCACGGCCGAGTGTAGAATCCGGGCGGAGTTCGGAACGTGATTCTAATGGTGCTACAAATGGTGCTGGGATACTAGACACGATTACACATGTGTCTTTTTAAATTGATCCAATCATGCAATGTTGAAATTGTATGCCACGTCATTGTCTAACCATGGGTATTTCCAAAAAGGTACAGTTTATACTATCTACAATCTCGGAGTTTACATGTTAACAACACAACAATCAATATAAGGGAGTGGTCAGTTTCGTTGTACATGAATCACATGTGAAAAGTCGCTCTGATTTGGTTAAAATGGTGCAAATTATTGGCGGAGTGCATAGGAAAATAAGAAAGTTTTGGCTGTTCTATAATGCTTAGTTCCCACCCCAAGTAGGGGCAAATGGCTCAAGCTTCATTGTCATACATTGTAAGAGCGTTGTAAACTACATACTAGCCCAATTGGAAGTTTAAGCTGTTCTTCTAATATCTTCTAATCATTTATATAGGAATCCAATTTTCGAAATCAATATAGTCACATGTACACAGAAGCTCAAACCGTGCTCATCTAGGATAACTTGGTTGGAAGATATTACAGGCGGCCTATAATTAACGTCACTGCTTTTCATCAATCAACCATCATATCGGGCTAATGAAACGAATCCTGGATGGTGAGAATTTTCACTGACTGTCGGTGTCGTAAAAGTCTAATAATTAATCCTCATGTTAAATGGACGACTTATTGTTTTATTACAAAACTAATATCATTTGTTCACTAGGCTTATTTTATTGTGTCTGAAGGGTATTTCTGTCCATAAATGGTCAGGAAATTACAAAACAGTGGCCTACGGGTAACTTTATACGAACATTTGCTCAAAACATCATAACGCACTATAAGAAGCAACTGACCTAACATTTTCTCTTGTGAACTATAAACAGAAATAGGACAGTCAAATTAGGATAATTGATGCCTTAACCTAAAACTAATTGCAAAAGAATCATTTTCTTCAGAATTGTATTGAGAAAACCTTTAAAAACAACATAATCAAAAGTTTACCAAAATCAAGGGAGTGGAATATGCATTTTTAAGGGAGTACGGTTTATACAGGGGTCAAAATATGAAAATGGTCAAAATATGAAAAGGGTCAAAATATGAAAAGGGTCAAAATGCGTAAAAAAAGTATAATAATATGTTTGTCACCTTTCAAGGATTAAAAAAGGTATAGTTTGCCCTATCTGCAGGTTGCAGTTCAATACTAAGCTATGAGCCAAATAGGTTCAAGGTCACAATGGGGGTAAAATTTTAGATGTATCCGTTCGTTTTAAAAAGATGTCAAATTGTTCGTCTAATGATACAGAAGCCAAAAATAAACCGGTTGCACCATCTACGTTATTCGTTCCATAATTAAATTGCAAAATGTGACTGGGGGATACAGGATCTATGGGAGGTCACGTAACTCTGTAATTCTTATATAGAATGATCAAACAAAGAATCTATTTACAATTACTTATCTAGTGTGACAAAATGAACAATTTACAACCACTTCGATCAAATATCGGACCACTCTGTAAGTTTTACCCCAGGATGACCTTGAACTGTTATTTGCCCAATGTACTAAAACTAACTCATAGATAGGGCAAACTATACCCTTTTTATACCTTAGGAGTAACCCAATAAATTGGTAAATCTTTTAAATCAATTCGAACAATTCTATTTCTTTACGCCTGTACAAACGTTTCCCCCTTATTTCTACATCTCCCACTAGGTTGATTTTGGTAAACTTTTAATATAATATTTGTGGACAATTTCAAAGTATATTAACACCAAAATTGTTTCTTTTGCAATTTGTTTTGGATCAAATCATAAAATAACTGGACTAAAAACTGGACTGAACGTAAAATTGATTCGTTGCTGTATGCGTACCATTATTTGATATTTTTAAAACAACCATGATAACAAAGGCATGCAAGTACACTAGGAAATGAATAGCCTTTTCGTGAGTTGAGAATTACAAAGTTTTAACTGACAGTTTGGGTTTTTGTGAGATAATATTTTTGAGATTTACATTTGCTAAGCTTTCAAATGATATATATATATAATTTGTTTAGGTTTTTCAAAAGATAAATTTGTTTTAAGGGCCCCATCACGCCCGGTAAAATTTCTTTTGTTTTATATTTTTTCGGGAACTTAAAACGTCCATATCTCAAAAATGACCAAAATGTCAGTTAGAACCGTGTAATTCTCAGCTCACGTTTTATGTCCCTCGGTAGCATATGGAAACGAAATTTTAGTTTCAGTTTTAGTCAATAAATGCTAATGTGAGTTAGCTAAAGAGCATTACAAATTACAAAGGTAGCGCAAATGTTGTTTCAAATTCTGTATGCACACTCAGAGAACAAAGGAACGTCATCAGTCAAAACACACCTGTTCTTTTTTCTCAACGGCCAATTCATACATGCTCCTATAAGTTTCATAAATACATTTAACCATAATTTAGGTTATATAGATTAAGTGCAATGAATGACCCAAATACCCATAATTCAAGTTCAGTCATTAAAATATGTGTGTTTGAATCCAACTTGCATGTAGAATAAGGGTATGATTGGTGTTTTGAATATTATGCCATTTTGAGCACACCAACATGACCAATGTTCAGACACGAACACTGACAACAAAAGCACTAGCGTGTTAGAGGGAACACGCGGGTAAAAATATTGACCAAAATCTAAGAAATAATTAATCTCCTATTCTACAAATAAGGTGCACTATAAATCGTGACACTTGTGCACACGCGTTGCCATTGGCCAGTATCTATGGTTGTACACAGAATTTGGATCATCTAGTGGTCATCTAGTGGTCATTTGCTCAACGGATAAGGTCTATGCTCTGTGAGCACAATTCAGCTTTAGTTTTATTTTGCCTTCTAAAAGGTACATTTCGTGATCCTATCACCCTCGGTTTTGTTTATAGTTCACTCGACTAGACAACCTCAAGAAAAAGTTATTTCCAAAATTTTAGATGATTCTGAAGCTGCGTTTTGATGTTATGCGCAAAAGTTCGAATGATGCTGTCATATGCCATTTCAGGTCTATTTTACGGACAGAGATCAAAATTACGAATTACTCATACTGTACTACTTCTAACGGCTAAGATGATATAAAAATCTCAAATTTTGGAGGCAAATTGGGGGCGAGGATGTGGATCAAACAACGTGTAAGTTCGTTAGGCTTCCAAATCCACAAAGTATATAGTGCTATACACATGAATGAACCCATTTAAAGAGACGCTAGGACATTTCCAGAAAAATGCGCCCCTTTTTTCGAAACCATTTTAGCATTCTAGTATTCTGCTATTATCTGTTATTTCAATCATTTAGTACTTTCTCTTGTACACGACAGAAAATCCAAGCTTACTTCTCTTTAAACCAATATTAGCACGGTTTTTTTTTGAAGAGCGCCCCCAATTTTTCAAAAAAATTGAGAATTTTACACGGTTGCATTGGTAACTGGCTAGTAAACTATAACTGTGAATGGTTAAGCTCGAAAATGTCTGTGTGTCACAAACGAAGGAATTTTGTAATTAGAATAATTATTATCGGGATCCCGATAATAATTCAACGGCTGCTGGAAACGGCCTTCCAATGTGAAATAGCCGGGAAATAGCGCCATGTACGTGTCTACGCTCATCCATTAGTTGTTTTATTGGTTCAGGCAAGTCAAGTTAGAGGTTATCTTCTCGAGGTGGCACTATTTCATCATGGACGGACATAAACGTAGCATTTCCAGCTCTGCCGTTAAGTCCAATCTGGGATCCCAATTCTATTTATTACAAAATCGCTTATTTTATGATAAATACGTATTTCTTAGCATTCTCGTTCGCAGGTATAGTTTCCTAGACAATTCCCAACGTAACTGTGCCAAAATATCAACTTTTGAAAATCGGGGGCCCTCTTCAAAAAATGTGCCATTATTAGGATAACAGACAAGTTAAAACTCATTTTGAGCTTTTTTTCTACGTATTTGTCCAATAACAATAACTCTAAGCGTTCTTCGTATAACCAATCAAGTGCAAATGTCCAGAAATTTGTCCTCAGAAAATCTCCTAGTGTCCCTTTAAACGAAACGTTCCATTTAGTAATGAACTCTTTGGAACGCCTCATGCAATTTCAATCATTCTGTCACTAATGCTAACTAGATACTAGATAACGCGCTTTACGATAATAATACATTATTTTTTTCTCTTCATATTACGCGAAATATTAATACTTGAATTTTGTTTGGTTTAAAACGTGTCCTCTCTTTGAACATTAAGTATAGCAATCTTCTTAATAAACATTACCTGGCGAATATGAGTGTAAAGATTTGATAATTGCATGGACAATAGTTATATTATCATCATTGAAGCCCTGTAGTGAAATGCGTTACAGATGGATTAAATGAGCTTGGACCGAGGCCGGCTGCTTCATTATGGCCCATCAGAGAGTGATTTAAAGGTGCAAAAAAGAAGCTATAATCAAATTCCTTACTATATATTCTATACAAAAATACACAAAACACACTGAGAATATTTTTTCATAAGTCTACCCTTAATTTCCTTAGGTGGTTGGGTAGTATTTAATATTGCTTGTCTATCCAAGCATTTCTAGTCCAGCTGTTAAAGCCTACACATGTGTCTATTTTCATTCACGTGCAGTTTGGTGTATGACTCTTGTTGTCCATTCAACCTTGACGTTTATCGATAAACGCTATTTCTGCAAAATAACAAGGAATAAACAAAATACAAAGAGAGACATTTCTCTATTCCTCTCTTAAAGGGGTATTTCGTGATCTACAGCCTTGACTCTCCGACTTACATTTTAATTGACATTTTATACTATCTGAACCGTAGGCCCAAATATAGTACGTATGCCTAATCTTCCGTGCAAATCCAATCTACTCTAAAAAAATCGTAATTTTTATTTTTTTTTTGTGATGGTAACGGTAACCGTATACAGTGGCATATGTGGCAGCGTGACAAATGTTAACAACTTAAAATCTCATTACATCAAAACGCAACATCATAATCAATTTTTTAAAAATATTTTTAAGGATATCTTGTGAATCATAAACAAAAATAAATGTGCTAGGATTACTAAGTGCACCTTTAAGAGTAAATGTTGTCATTTTCCCAATTGTAAATTTATGACTTGACATACAGTATGCTCTCTGTACATGATGTAATGTTATGTCAATGTCGCTATACTCTTTTAAATATAAATAGAAAGCTCAGTATCAGGCACAACATTGACATTGCACTAAGTTAAAAGCAATACTTAAACAAAAGATACGAACATTATTAAAAGAGATAGCTTGCTGAAAGCCACACGTTGCTAAAGGTATAGCCAATAGAAATAGACCTTCAAAAAAAACCAACGCGTTGCTTTCAAGTCAAAAGAGTCATAACGTATTGGTTACAACACGATGCTTTTGAAAGCAACGCGTTGCTTTAAGATCTATTTCTATTGGCTACCTTAGCAACGCGTTGCTTTCAAAAGCAACGCGTTGTCGCAATATGTTATGACCCTTTTAGCTTGTCATACTACGCACGTAGTGTTAATCCGACGCGTTATTCCTCAATTCTTGTTCTGCAGTGCACGCTACGCGCTTACTTCTTTTAAAGTGACACTGGCACATTTTCACAAAATATGAAATTTCTTCAAGTTGCTCTCAAATGATAGTCTAGGCCATTGGAAGAACAGAGATACATTTTACACATAAAAATAACATACTCAAAAACATAGGAGGTTAATAAGAATAATAAGACATCCGGTAATACTAGGCTTTAACTTTTAAGTTTTCCATAACTATAATCAACAAATGTGTATATTACATGAATACCATAGACTCGTATATTCACTGATATTAAACCACAAAGGTTACAGACTGGTCAAACAGGGTGCATTGCGTGGGAAACATGCATACGGCGTGCGTTTTCTTGTGTTAAACGCCATTTCCGTCGTCTGCTGAATGTCGTGGGCGACATTAATGTCGTGGGCGACATTAATTGTAAAATCGTTCTGTTTACCCATACGGACGCTGATTTAGTCTTAAAGTGATTTATTGGTATGAATCTATCGGCACATATATAATGAAATATCCCTAAATAAAACGTACCAGATGTTTTTCATGGCCATGATGATTGGAGTATTCCTTGCGAAAAAAAATCCAGATTTATTCCGACAAATGTACACAACTGTACAGCAATCATGGAAGCTACCATGTTTATTCCCTGTGGTATATTTACAACGCCGCATGCAATACCGAAACAGAAGCCAGCGAAAATATATCACATGACTTCAGCAAGTTTGCCACAAGCCTCATCCTTGTGAACTTCGTTGAGCACACAAAGGATAGGAGCGAAGTTCGTTTAGAAATTGTTATTGCAAAAAAATACACTTTTTAAAACCTCAGTGATTTGAGAAAAATGTAAAGAGGGGTGTTTTAGATCTCATTTTGTAATTAACAACGGTTTTAGTTGGCCTAAACACTAACAATCCATGAAAACGTGGACGTTTTAAAAGGGGTCGCGTAATATTTATAGTTTTATCGCAGTCGCACTGTAACCACTGATCTCCATACAGTGTATTGGCTACACAACAGTAATTGTATATTAGATGAATGGAGCAACGGGCGGACATCTTGGTCTACCGAACACAATAGCATTCCAGAGACACCTGTTTAGCAGAAGTTGTATCCCGGGTGCTAGTTTTAGAGACATACCATCCCATACGCGCAAATCAATGAGCTCAATGAAAAAAATTTTTGGCTTGATCTGTAATCTGTTATGTTCGCTTATCCACATTTCAATGGGAACAACATTTTTGTATAAATGACCGGCTCTTACGACCTGCTTGGGTTCTTTTTAAGATGACCCATATGGCCGTCAGTGCCGCCTCAAAAATTACGAAGCCCACTTTTCCAATCCATTGTAAAGATCAGTGTTCGAAACCCCCTAATGTAGGGCGGTTCAGATCTACGTACTTTTTCAATGTACCGATTAGCGCTTCTTTGTATCTGAAGTTTTTTCCTATTTTTTTAAAAAAAGCTATATTTCTCAAGAATCCCAGGCTCATTTTATAAAAAATAGGCCAAATGTATGCCATTTTTTTGATCATTGATATATTATTAAGGAAAACGGTTAAATTCAAGAGCTGTGTTTTTAATTTCATGTCAGGCCCGAACTTGACTAAAACCACCGATCCATTCTTTCTTTTTGGGGTGAAAGACTAATATGGCTTGTGGCAAAACGATAGGGCGGAAATAATAAACATTGCGGCTTCGAAAGTTAGCATGAAAATGGTGTTTTTTCTTCGCAGTAATCCCCAAAAAACCATGAAAACCATCTGGTACGTCATAATGAAGGGAATTTCATTATATATGTGCCGATAGATTCTACCAATAAATCCCTTTAATCTTTTCAGGAGAGGGCTTTGTATAAAAGCTTTACAAAAACCATGCCAAAAAATAAGATTTTGAAAAATCTTAAGGGCGCAACTATTTTTCAAATGTGGCAAGTGTCTCTTTAAATAGTTAATAGTCGATCATTAGAACCCATAGACATTGCGTATGAATCTTGGCAAAAGATTCTCCTGCACGAAATCTGTTGATGGTTTCTAGGCAATATAACCTCAGACTGCTGATTCCAAATCATTGTGAGGCACTCATGCATCCTGCAGATTTGTAAAACTTTCACGGGATTAAGAAAATTGTTTAGAACATGAAAATTTTAACTAACCACTCTCCAGGTAGACAAGGATGAAGATTTAAAAATCTTTTTTCCCTGAAAATTTAAAATAATCTTCATCCTTGTCTACCTGGGGTGTGTCCATTCCCGAAATTCAGTTGTAATTATACGTGCATATGGCATGCCTGAGTGACAGTTTTTCCAAGATGCACTGTGTGAGGGTCGTGTCGAGTGGCCAAATTGTGTAAACACGTATTTCAATACGGAATAATCGCAATCTCATCATGTGCGCAGTTCACACTCATACAACGTTTTACTTTAAAACAATTACACATTTGGCACTCGCCAGTGTTGTACATGGTATGAACCGGTCTGTTATGTAGAACATACGCATGAGTTAATAAACACGTAGGGTTACGCACAATTTTGGGGAACGGAACACCTTGAGACTAGTGTTTCAAATTTCAAAACAAATATAAATTGTATATATAACAAAAAAAAAAAAGTCATGACTACTGAGAAACATGACACAAGGACGTTAATTAGGAATGGTGACCACCTTAATGGCCCTTAAAGTGACCTTTGACCCACTGTAACTTACCAATATGTCACCAAATCATTAATGTATGTTTAAGAGCTGTTACAACACAGTGTACGAGGAACGTTAATCTTAGAGATAAAAAAATTGTCAACTCAATCCAAGCATGTCAGAGATTTGACCTTTCCAGTTCACCCTATAGTAAACGTGACCCCTGGTTCCACGGATGGGGGTCAATTGTACTTGTTCGTTATCTACGATGTCACGAGGATTATTCCCTGAACAAATTTCAGCTCAATCGGAGCTTGTTTGTATATTTTGACCTTTGGGTCGAGACTATATCATAACATATCCTACCATAATGTTACATCACTGCACTACGTGCAAAGCCCTAACGGGGCTTATCGGTCTTCTTTTGGGACTGAATATCGGCATTTGAGTCTTATATTGTAAAACATATTTTTTTTTTTGGTTTGTTTTTTTTTTTATTTTTCCGCCAAATGACCATTTGACCCCCCTTAATGACATTTGAGAACCACCCGATAATAAAACCTGCATTGTCACTAAAACACTACTCTTTTCGTCAAGTAATGAGAGTTCTTAAATGTATCAACATCAATATCTACAAATGAACAAATGTGTGAGACAATCTATCCAAAAGGGTTGCTATAGTTTATGCGTTTTACCATATCCAAACGGCAGATGCCGTATTTTATTGCGGCTTGAAGTTAAACAGTTTACCGTTGTAACTGGTAATTGACACCAGGAAATGGAGGTCTATAAAGCATGCCACGCATCTTCAAATGGTGTATAAATCGGTATTCCTGGATGCCAAGGATGACAGCACGACTTCGTATAAAAACACAGTAGTTCAAAATGATCAGACTTTTTTGACAAGAGCATTTCTTTTATTTATTGGTTATTAATTGATTGCTTCAATAAGTAGAATATCCAAAAACAATTGCAATGGTTTATATTGAATTAATACACAATACAATACCTTAAGTATTCAATACGTCGCTGCACGGTACTGTTGTGTTGGCGATGTATCGTTACTTATTCTGAGCCGAATTTAATATGTCAACTACTCACTGCAAATCCGTTAAAAGAATTAACTTTTTGGGGTAATCACGATTAGATGCAGTATGGTTGGGTAAAGACTCCGGGTAAGAACCGCTGGTTCGGGCAACAGGAACTTACCGCTGACGCAATGAAGTATGAACTAAATAAACATTTTGTTCTTATTGATATCTGGCGTAAAAGATTACCTGATAGAAGACAATCCAACAGTGGCGTCAATTATCCCTTGGAATTGCGTCTAGATTAGATTATTGGTTAATAAATCGAGGTATATAAAATGCCCTTGAAACTACTGATATAAGACCTGCTGTTAAGTCAGATCATAATGCAATTTCATTAAAAGTTAGAATTGGTAAACAAAAAATTGATCCAGGCTTTTGGAAATTCAACGCATCCTTAGTTAAAGATGAGAATTACAAACAGAAAGTAAAGGTCATTCGTAGCTGTATAAATGATTGTGCGTCTCAATCAATATCAAAACAAAAAACCTGGGAATTATGTAAGTGTAAAGTAAAAGAAGTTACCATTAGTTACTGTAAAGAAAATTCAAAAGCTAGAAAGGTAAAAATAGATTAATTGCAAAAGGAAATTGATACTCTGGAAGAATAAATGGAATTAGATCCAATGAGGTTCAAAAATGATTTCTTGGAAGCTAAAACAACGTTGCCCAGCAGCTCAAACAACATGGTTCTATAGGTCCCTTGACGTCTCAAAACTTTACACCATTAGCAAATGACAGTCCACATGGTCCAGGAGATAGATATTCCCTCCACCAGCCTGTCTGTCGCAAATGTTCACTTTTAGGACCAGAAAAATATAAGCACAATTATGCTTCAGAAGCAACGGCAGAAATATGTTTTCTTTTAGAAAAATGTAGTAGCAATTTTTAACTCTAAATCCTGGTATTAATACAGCTGAGATCTATACTAACTCTGCAGATCAAATTGCTGGCAAACTTCTCCTCATGTGCAAAGCTATTTATACTCCAAAGCTAACTTCCAGATACCTAAAACAGGCTACATTACATCGCAGTATCGCCCAATAAGAAAGTACACTCATGACCTCATTGTGCTATCTTATTTACAACATACCTGGGAAATCCCCGAATATTTATAGCAGATGTCTCTATAAGCATGCAAACTTAACACCACTTTCCCAATATAGCAATTAGGGGAATTCCATTATTCTCTTGCAAACTATGAACAACTTTTCCTGTTTCTTTTTAGGGATCCTTTCAAATGTTACATACAGAAATAATACATTTTGAATCACAACAATGAGAATACTCTAAAAATGGGCACTGAGTTATTCTGGTTGACCATTGCAGCTGACACGCTACGTGATCTGAATTCACTGTCATGATTTGCCCACTGCATGACCTGGAATTTACTATATTTAGTATAAGATGTTAGTGGAGTTCTCGTAAAAAACATGTTAAAATTCAGATTTCTCGGACATAATACAATCTGGGATATTCCCATTCCCATGTTTTTAAGAAATGTTGTTCTTCACAAAAATATTTGAGAAATATATATTACAATTTATATAATGATTACTGTGATTTGAGCCATGTGATAGGTTTTTACTATCACATGGCATGGAAAGAAACCGCGCAATAGTAAAAATACGGTAAATCATTCGGTCAAATTTTGACTGGTCCATTCCACTCGGCTTTGCTTCGTGAAATGGAAAATTCGGAATTTAACCTCATGATCTATTTTTTTACTATCACACTCTCAGGCATTCGTTATTTGTATAAGTGTAAGAAATTCACAAAACATGACACTCTATAGAAAAGAAACATCTTGCTATTAAGAAGAATACACATGCGAAAGTTATCTTATATTCTCATCCCATGATAGTAGCATTAGAATGATCCCATGCATGTTTTCATAGGCCTACTTAGAGCAATGCCTTTTGCAAATGAAATTGTAATCTTTGTTTCACTAAAACTATATCAGGCTTTTACGTTATCATCTGAAATTTCTGTTTTCAGATAAAATAAATCCTTTAGCAAACTAAAACAACATTACAATCAGTATGAAATAACGTTCACGATCAAATGCTGCCAAAAAATGAAATCATTTAGTTCGATGTATTTTTATTAGCCTTGGGAAAATCGAAATGAAAATAAAAATAGAATAAATAAAGCATATCGTATAAAAGATAGACGATAGTCTACACAAATTAAAATCAGCCTGACAGCAGAACAACAATTGTAAAAAAGCAATATTTTAATTTAAATGTTGATTGTCACCATATGAAAATATGACATTGAAGACGAATAGTATCGAAGCGTCATTATCTATTGAAAATTTAATCAATTTTACATTCTCCAAAGTGGAATTTCTAAACAGCTTTTATAACTGTTCACGATAAAAATGTTCTCAATAATGATTATGAAATGCAGATGCCGGATGCATTTACGCTGCGTATTCTATAAATAGATAACTATATTGCAAAATGAAAGATGGAATATAAAAAGAGTCACAGCAAATTTTAAAGGAGTCGTCAATGCTTACGCCAAAAGGGAATGGAGAATTTGAAGGGAATCCAAAAAAAAACTATTGTGAGTGAGGGGGCCATGAAAATTTTCATCAATGAAAAAGGGATGACGATTATGATTATGCTGCATGATGTTCATATGACAGGTTTTCTGTAAGGGGGAGTAACTCTAGCAGGGTAACTCGTAATAATCATCTTATATGGTGTCAATTATCTTACTTTTTAGCAACGTTTAGGCCACACTATACACAACTTTCTCTATATTTGATAAAGGGTTTACCCGAAACGTACAAATCAACAACTTTTAGCAATACTGCCTTCATATTCGGCCATTTGACTTGGTATTTCGATTGAAGAACGTGGATTCTTGATTGAAAAACCTGGATTTTCAACCGATATACCAAGTTTTGTCGAAAACAAATAGTTTTCAATCGAGAATCCAAGTTTTTAAATCCAGAATACATGTTTTTCAATCGGGAATCCAAGTTTTTCAGTCGGAAAAACCTGGATTCCCGTCAAAAAAACATGTTTTTCGAGTTATTGGACATTGAGCATGCCATACACAGATTCATTCGTTGTAATTTGCTCCATTAAAGGCGATCTTCAAATAGTACTTGCCCTGAACACTGTAAAAATTATTTAACTCATGTTGAGTAAAAAGGACACAGCTCTTAATGTTGAGTAAAATCTTAGTCAAAGTTGAGTAAACCTTATTCATTGTTGACTAAATCTTAGTCATTGTTGGGTAAAATATACTCAGCTTTGTGTAAGGTTTACTCAACTTTGACTAAGATTTTACTCAACATCAAGAGCTGTGACCTTTTTTACTCAACATTTTTTGGAGTGAAGGTAACATCTCGTCACATTTGAACTCTCCAAAAGACCTCCACACTTTTAAGACTTCCCGTCGGGTAATTTTGTTTCTAAATTATAGTCTCATAACTTATATGCGGCTTTTTTATTATGCAAATGAATTTGAGATGTAGCACATGTAAGCAATCTTAGAAACATTTCCTAGTGTGTTTATGGTCTATCGACTAGTTTTACGTCTAATGGCAGCCCCTCTGGTATATCATAGTGCTACAAGAATGGCTCAGACACATGCCGATTTAAAGCCACTATCAGCGATTTCTTCACAATGTAAACAAATCGCGCCCCTATTTTTCATCAAAGTCCATTTTTTGCAGTGTTGTATTGGAAATTGTTGTATATAAAGGCCTCTGTAAGTGGCTAAGCGTAACACGCCGCATTTGTCAAAAAATTACGATGTTTGTGCTTTGTTTACTAAAAGTCGGGATCCAACTTTTTAGGTCTATAGAAACAGTCGTAAATGGCATCTTCAAGACCACTTTAAAATGCTTTAGCGTTTGTTTTTCATAAAGTACAGTTAATATAAGGTGTTGAAAAACCTAGCTCTAGCAATTTATGAGACAAAATCGGCATTTTCAATTTGGAAGAAAAAATGACTGCAGTGGCTTAAACCTCCACCAATGCACGTTTTGCACTCGGTCCATCCTCCAGATCAATGCCATTTTGTTCCCCTTTTCTTCAAAACTTCTAGGTCCATCGCCGATAGGGGAACTATTCATAACTCGCAGGATGTCAATGGCGAGCAAGATTCTCAAAACTTTTTCGGCTTCAAAGACGACAGTAGACAATATAGCTTTTAGCTAATGTATAGCAAACTTCATGACTATAAATCTTGGTTTTAGTATCTCTAGCTATTTCTAGCAGAGCTCTGCATGCAAACACAACATGTCAGCAACTTCCAAAATATAATCAACACTGCAAAATTTACAGAACGTGTTCAATTGTAACAGATTTTGAACATCTGCAGAACACATTTTAGGTGTTCTGAATGTGTTCTGCATATCTACAGAACACATCCAGAACACCTATAGTAAAGACACGTTCAACAGGTGTTCATTATCTGTTACAATTGAAAGTCTATTGAACACGTTCTGCAAGTGTTTTCCGAACACCTGTCGAACACATGCAGAACATGTCCCGACCCCGGTCCCGACGCGTCATGTGTTCTACCAAATTTACAGTGAAGGGAAAAAACAAGTTAGGTGCTTCCCCTGTTACAAATCTTCTAAGAAGTTACATACAGAAATAAAGCAATAATTCAAATATGAGAATACTACAACAACGTAGGGCCTACAATCTTGGACAAAATTGTTGGAACACTTTGAACGATTTTCGGAAAACTGTTCCCCCGTCTCCCCCAACCAATGTTGAATGGGGTATCGTCATCAGCAGTGATTCTTCCAACATTAATCGATGGGGGTTGGGGAAGGGTAAGTTGAAGTGGAAGGCTGGGGCTTTCAATTGAGTGGTAACAGGCACTTGTAAGCTCTCAACTCTGGCCAGGGTGAGCAATATAGGAAATTGTAGTGAGTGTTCCAACTATTTTTCCAAGATTGTAGAATTATAGTGTTCACTATAATATCGTACAACATGTTCGGTCTTTTACATTGAGGGTCTATTTTAAAGTCGTAATTTTCTGACAGCTGATAAAACAGTGGATACTATACAGGAAAATTGAATACCACACAGGGTCTTCCACGAAAAATAGCTTAATTTGATTGTGCTTTTTTGGACTCGCCCTGTATGGCGAGAATTCCAGTTTTATTTCTTAATCGATAATGCAAGTTTTTCAACCAAAAACCTGGTTTATCGATCAAAAACAAGTTCTTTTAATTAAAAAAGGTAGATTTTCGACCGATATGCCCCGTTTGAATCTAAAATTCAGGTTTTCTCAATCGCTCATAAACCTGGTTTTACGTGGGTTTACGTGGTATATCAGCAAGAATCTAGGTTTCTCGATCGAAAATCCAAGTTTTTCAGTCGAAAAATCTGCTTTATCGATAAAAACAGGTTTTTCAATTGGAAAACTTGGAATCTTCGTTGATAAACCCGAATGCTCGCTACACAATGCCCGCTATTGGTAGATCGCCGAAACCCAGGTTTTCCGACCGAAAAACTAGGATTCTTGACAAATCTATCTGGATTCTCATCGAAAAAATACATTTTTCAATCGAAAAAAAAACTGGTTTCTCAGTAGAAACCAAGGTGTATAGGCGAGGGTCTTGGTCGATATTCTTGACTGATTGAAAAACTTGATTTTTCGATCGATAATCCCGTTTTTTCTATCAAAAAACTTGGATTCTGGGTCGATAAACCTGGATTCTAGATTAAAATTGGTACATGTATATCGTCGAGAAGGTTTCCCCATCGATAATAAAAAAATCAATCGAAAAAACCCGTTTATCGATCGAAAAATCAGTTTTCATCGAGAACTCACGATTTGACAACCGAGAAACCTAGAATCTCTGTTTTTCGATTTGAAAATTTGATTTGATCGATTTTTGAGCATATAGCTAGCCATACACGCCGATTAATCCAGGTTTCTCCATCGATACTCCAAGGTTTTCAATCGACAAACCAGGTGTAGAAGTAATTATGGTCCGGCGTACTCATAGTCCGGGAACAATGGTGAACAATAGGGCAATCGATTCAGTTGACTCTTCACGTAACATTAGTTTCACGCTTTATTCCGTTATCGTCTAAGGATCCCCGGACTGTGGCTCCCGCCGGACTATATCTGCTTTCACACCGGTGTCAATCGAAAAAAATCAGGTTTTTCAATCGATAAACCCGAACGCTTGATGGATATACCTTTTTTTATTGAGAATTCAGATTTGTAGAAGGAGAAACCTGGATTCGCGCCAATAAATCAAAAAATTAAAGTACAAAATTAAATTTATAATGTAATATCAATGCTTTGGTAATATGTACTACTGTAAGAAAGTCTTAATACCTTCTATATCAGTCTGTGAATTTCGTCTAAATCTGAGACGAATATAACTTAATTCGTCTCAGGTCTAAATATTGCTCGGGAAAGGGATAAAAATGCTACCCTGCTTTCCAACCAAATGGAGTGCATATCCTTGCCCACCTTGTGCTAAGATAATTGAACTCAGATGCAATATTTGTATGCAATAAAAGTGCAAAACATTTACTTACCTGATTGAATCAAATATGTTCCAAACAATGAGAGTGATTATATTAAACAGGATCTCGTGCAGAATAAAATTCCTAGGTGTTTTAGAGTCCCTGTGTATCTCATAATAATAACGTTCCACAATGTACAACGATATCATGCGATATGCCAGCGTAGAGGAAATGCAATTTGTTTATACGATAGCAGAGTGTTTCTAGAAAACGCACGTAATTTTATAACGCTTTAAATACTGATATATTTATATATTTTAGAGTAAAATAAATTTCATTCTTCTTTACAGAGTTTACATGATTCATTATTTCGCCAAAAGAACGAACAAAAACACTACTATTTTATATATTGCCCCTTTAATTGAAATTAATTTCAAATAATGTAAAGCACACTTCGCTTGTTCGGTCCACGATTACGTACGTCGTTATTGTATTTCCTCACAGAAAGAATAGCACAATTAGAGTAAATATAATTTTGATAAAACAAAGATGCTTATAAATTCTTAAAGAAATGAAGAAAGGGTAATAAGATCAGAGCGCGGAGAGAGAATCCACGCAATTAGAAAGGGCTGACTTTGAATTCTGGTATTGATTGTGACTAAATTCAGGGATGTTTTGAATTACCATGGAAACCATCACTTATCGGTGTATTGTATCGATATTTAATTTCTTGATTGGAAATTGCATTTTAAGGACGATGCAATGCAGAAGCGGATTTTTGTGATAAATGTTGCTTTAAAGCAAAAACTATTTGTTACCTTTAATTGCAGAGAATGGAGTATATAATATAGGTTTCCTGGTAATTTCGCACTTTTATCAACCAAAAAAGAATTTGGCAATCAATTATTTCGCACGTTATGGGTTTACCGGTGTGGCAGGAGATATAGTCCTCCGGGCTCACAGTCCTGGAACAATGGTGAACAATAGGACAATCGATTCAGTTGACTCTTCACGCAACATTAGTTTCACGCTTTATTCTGTTGTCGTCTATGGAGCCCGGACTATGATACCTGTCGGACTATGATTACTTTCACACCGGTCCAAATCCTAAGTACAGTTTTGTATTATGAGCAATCTATCCCAATTTTCGTCAATCAAATTCGGGGTACGCATAAATTTAGCTGATGGGGATTACAGTTAGAAATAACGGGATACGG
Organism: Ophioderma brevispina; assembly: GCA_023653785.1. Classification (NCBI taxonomy): domain Eukaryota; kingdom Metazoa; phylum Echinodermata; class Ophiuroidea; order Amphilepidida; family Ophiodermatidae; genus Ophioderma; species Ophioderma brevispina. The sequence continues at coordinate 27,880 of JAMKCH010050878.1, forward strand.
TGCGGAGAGGATTGGGATGGTACGTGGTGGGAGGCACGTGGTCGAGGTGAGGGAGTGGGGGTCTTCTAAATTGGAGGGTATCCGGGATGGGAGGAGGGAGGGACCAGGGGATGGGAGGGCGGGGACGGTAGTGGTGAGGAAGGGATCGGGGATAATGGGTAGTGTCCTTTGGCGTAGCGTGGAGTGATGCGGGACGCGGGGGAGCAGAGGGGATGGGAGGGACCCGGGACGGGGAGGACATGGCGAGGGAGGGACAGCGGGATGGGAGGAGGCAGGAGGGATGGGGAGCTGGGAGAGCTGAGGATGGAGGAGAGGGAATACGGGAGGATTGGCGAGAGCGACGGCGAGGGAGAGGAGGGCAATGGGATGGGAGTATGGCGAGGGAGGGAGGGAAGGAGGGAGTGAGGAGGGAGGAGGGAACGTTGGTAGTCTAGGGTATAGGAGGGTATGGTGTATGGGAGGTGAGGGAGCGAGGGAGGAAGACGGAGGGAGGGCAGGAAGGGGAGGGGACTCTGGGAGGAGGGGAGGGTCAGAGGAGGGAGGAGGAGGTGAGGAGGCAGGGAGGAGGGACTGGGAGGAGGGAGGGAGGGAGTGTGAGGAGGGAGGAGTCACGGAGGGAGGGAAGCGGAGGATGGGAGGAGGGACCGGTATTCGAGGATGGGAGGGAGGGGGGAGGGAGGGAGATGGGAGGGAAGGATGGGAGTGAGGGGGACGGGAGGAGGGAGGATGGAGTGAGGAGGTAGTTGAGGGAGTGGAGGGGGAGGATGGGGAGGATGGAGGAGGGATGAGGGAGAGGAGGAGGGAGGAGGGAGGGAGGGAGCGAGGGAGATAGGCGGGGAGGAGGGGAGGAGGAGGAGGGGATGGAAGGAGGACGGAGGACGGTTTAGGAGTACCAGGACGGGGATTGGGGAGGAGGCAGGGAGGAGGAGGATGATGATGATGATGATGATGATGATGATCAAACTAGGCTTATTGGCAACTAAGTTCCCATTTAGTTGCCAACTAGGCTTAGTAAGGTGGTATGATTTGGCCCCTGGTAATTGAGGATTAAAGCATAGTTTATCATACTACGGTCATAGTTTCAGTGTTATAGCTCAAAGGTCAAGGTCATCCTGGGGTTATTTTTTCAGAGCGCTCCGGTTTTGACGAAACTGGTCTCAAATTGTTTGTCCGGGCATATCCTATAACAGAAAATATATATTTGATTTTGCATTTGACATTTTAGTATGTAAATTTGATGGTAAGTATTAATGACCTCATATGATATGCAGACCAGTGTTACATTTTGACCTCTAATTGCATGACCAAATGGTGAAATGGGTGCAAATATTATTATTTCAGTACAATTATACTTTATATTTCCGCTTGTACAAACATTGCCTCCCTGCAAATGCATGTTCCCCGCTAAATGCTTCTAGACTTTTGATATGTTATTTTCTCATCATTTCTAAGTATAACAACACCAACATTGTTTCTGTTGCAATTACTTTGGGTCAAACCATTATTTTAATTTCTTGCACTGTTGTGTAAGCCCCATAGAATACTGTGCAAGACTAATATTGGTCGACCAAAATGGAGCACGCTTCCATTCAACATCCAAATATCCAACATCTTTTATACTCGATTCGCGCTGATATAGGGACAACCTGTACTTTTTTCCATCGAAGATGGTATAAAGTCGGAGTGGATAAAGGCCACGACATTGCAAGTTTACCCTAGCATATTTGTAGCAAGCAGAATATCCCAGTCATGCACAGAGTTGGGTGGTTGTCTCATGTAGCAGTACAAAGTCCATTATTTTAAGAATTAAGGACATGGTATATTCCTACTAGGAAATTCATTTACATTTCCTAAGCAGCCAGAAACAAATCTTTTGATTGGATGACAGCCCAACCATCACAGTGGATAACTTCTCAGTTCATTGACACGTAATGGATGATCTGGCCCATGGTCTTGAGAGTACCATTATGTGTACAATGCCCAGATATCACAAGCATTGATTTAAAACCTGTTTCCTGTAAGTTAGAATTTTGTAATCTCAGTGCAATGGGCTGTGGTTAAAATTTTTAGGATCTATTTGATTGATAAACTACCCACAATGTTCCACATTGCTGAACATTCAAAACAAATTGTGACAACTGCAGTTGACTGAAATACTTGTCACTTGCTCTTTTACCAAGAATTAACCCAGCTCAGACTGTATAAATTAAACAAAATGAATAACACTTTCACAAGATATTTTGTGAATGAGTGATGAACAGCGGACAGGGTTATTTCTTGGAAATTGGGTAAATTGGCCAAAGAACTCACCTATGAAATGGATATAGGTGTAAGGCTGGCGTTTCCAAACCCATGGGCATTTGGTGACTGGGACTGCAAAAAATAGGGGTCTTTGGGTTTATTCAAAAATTAAAGGTTTGTGCACGAGTATGGTTGATGCCTGACATAGACTGTTTTTTTTTATTTAATGCCGACATTTATTCCTATGATCTCAAGTATTTACACTAACATATTAAGTACTAACATCCTCGCTAAGCGATGGATGTCTTTTTAAAAGACTATTCTTGTTATCCATGGGAGAGCTGTTTGTGAGGGGTGCACAGCTATTCAAATTTGCAGCACTCCTAGTCCGTGCGTTCTTAATACTGATGTCTGCTCTACGGTCAAATTACGATGTGCAGTGGTCTAAACATGGAGTAAAGGTAACACACGTCAAAATGTGAAATACTACCTGTATAAGGCAGGTGCGCTATTGAATCCTGAACATGGTATGGTTTTTGCGCTATCCACAAAGGTGATGTGGGGCCTCATCATTACTTTCATACGTTATCTAAACTAATACGACTAATACAATAGTCAATACCCACTCATGATCCAACGTAGTTCTTGATAGGTGAAGCACGTTGGATAAAATATTTGGAAATGAAACCTTGGCCTAAACACATAAAAACGCAAGCACATCTTTGTAATTAACGTTGCATAAATTAAAATTATTTAGTCTAAATAATTCGGGGATTACATTGTCAATGTACATTTAGGAACAGTGTTGAAGGACCATAGGCTTACAAATTCGTTCAATATGGCTCCACGAGGATACAGTGAAGACGTGAAAATATGTTAATAAATCTGAGGGCGTTTAATTCCTAAACATCGTTTTTACATTGAAGTGATGTGAATTATTTATCAATCTATTTGCATTAAAAATGTACAAAGTTCAATTCAGAAAAGTACAGGAAACAAAATTAAGATTTGTACTTGGCCGTTTTCCTTTCAAGTAACTTTCTATTGTTTGGCAGCGAAGCGACTTCTTGGATAGATTAAAATGCTTCTTCTCTATTTCACCGAATGGATATGACCCAAAACTTTCCCTAGCTCCTATATCAGCGCGAATCGAGTATGCATGTAGCTCTAAGATTTCACAAGTAAATGAGAAAAATAGTAGCTCTATTTCAACACCAAAACTTTTACCACTTCTGGTAAAATCGGGGGTCCTAGGGACGAGGTTATTAACAATTGGGCCATGACCCTTAAAATAAAAAGATGAAATATACTGCAAACCATTTCTATTCCATTACCACAAAATCAAGATACACTACATAGACATATTCGAACATTGCAGAATGACTATCCACTGTAAAAAAAAATACTGTAAATTTTACAGGAAAATCCTGGAAGCAATTCCGCCAACAAATTACCGTAAAATTTAGAGTATACTCTAAACATTAATTTAATCGAAACACTTAAAAAGATATATATTGGGTGAGTTATTACAGAGATTGTGAACGTGTGTAAGAGTAAAAAAGCACCCTAACTTAGTAGGCCTATCCACAAATTTTTGCAGTGCATATACTGTAAAATTGACAGTTTGTTGTAAAATGTATTACATCAAACTGTAAAATATACAGTAAATTTGAATGAAAACCTGTAAAAGGGCTATTTCACGTTAAACGTGCACTTTAGCAACTACCACTATTATCACATCTAGTTGCTTAAATTGGGGAAATAACATAGTGTTATTCATTTTATATGATAAATGCCTTGGGGAGCAAGCCACGGGAGCATTTTTACGGAATTCTATTTTCCTTTCTAATAAATTTTGGCTAAAATGTACACTTTTAACACATTTTGGAGTCTCATTTTAGATTTTGAAGGTATTGCACCTAAAATCCATAACAAATGGTATACCATCTGTGGTATTGTTTTTATTAGTGGTAAAATATAGAATGTGTGTGACAGTATACAAGTTAATGAGGAAAATTCATGTAAAAATGACAAAGTTATGAAAATTATTGTAAAATCTGTATTTCGCGTTAAAAGAAAAATGTAATGTCCTCTAAGGCTTTATTTGTATTTTAATAAATTCAAAATATCTTCTTAAACTTTGTCTATAACAACTTTGTATTGTTACCTAATGATGACAAATGACAATTAGTTGAGTGGGTATTTGCCAGAAATATAACCAATGGTCTGTTTTCACCATCTTGATTTCGCGTTAAAAGTGTGTCCTCTCCAGAACATGTGATAATGGGCAATTGTTGAACCAAGAATGACTGGAGTATTTTATATTTTATTCCTACAAAAGAAGCATTATTTTTCCTAACAGATTAGAACATGAATTTGCTGTTGTCATGCTTTGGGAAGTCTAAATTTATGATTTTGCATCTTGTTTAACGCATGTCCTCTCCAGAACAATACATGATTTTTGTAAAATCCAAAGAAAATAAAGTATTTAAGTAGCAGCACCTATATTTATGTGATAAGTTAATGATTTATGTTGCATATTATGTTTAGAAACCACAAGTTGTCTATGTTTTTTGTGTAATTTTTGAAAAAAAATTAAGTACTTCTCTCTAACGCAAATGTTCCAAAATGTCTGGATGCGTAAAGGCTAACATTGTAAAATGGCATTTTGGACTCTTAAAATGTGCAGCAGTGTCCAGTGACCTGTCCAGCCAAACAACAGACAAGTATGAACCAAGTTACATAAAAATTGTCATTTCAAGTATGGTGTGATGATTGTTAAACAAAACGTCCTCTCCAGAACAAATTAAATGGTGCTTTCTCAGCTCAAGTTCCATGGATTTTTCATAACAACAGGGTATATTGATGTTAAACTTTTACTATACAATGGAACGATGTTGCTGATGATATATCTGCATAGTTCATGAATGTAATGTGATGACATAGTGAGATTTCCACAATTAACCTTGCAAATGTTTAGCATTATTTGGATTTGTTACAGCTATAATATTTTAAAATTTTGTAAAATGAGACATCAAAGACACATAAAGAGTGCAATAATGTCCAGTGACCAGCACAGTCAAACAATAGACAAGTATTCGCCTATTTAAGGTATAAAATGGCCGTTCCAAAGATGAAATGATGATTGTTAAACAAAATGTCCTCTCCTAAATACATGGTCATTTCTCAGCTCAAGTTCCACAGATTGTGTATAGCAACAGATTATTTTGATGTAAAACTTTTACTAAACATTAGGAATGATGTTGTTTATGATATAACTGCACATATAACTGCATTAATTAGGTAGGTAGTACAAAAATTAATGTGAATTAATAAACAGTGCGATTACTAGAATTTCCCTTGCAAATGTTCAGCATCACTATTTGGATTTCAAACATCTAACATATTTTTAAATATTGTAAAATGCCACATTAAAGACTCACAAAGTGTTCAACAATGCCCCTGACCAGCACACCCAAATGATAAATCAGTAAAACCCTAGAACAAATTAAGAATTGCCATTTTGAAAATGGTATGGTGATTGTTAAATAAAATGTCCTCTCCAGACAGCAGCTTTTCATCCTTAATTCAGTGATATTTTTAGTGATGTTACTAAAAATGCCATGTTCTAAAATTTTGGAACTTACTGGGACACATCTTGAATTTTTCAATTCCACTGAGTTTGTGTAAATCAGACAGAGATGAATTTTGACCCTCTGTGAGACTCAAAGTGCACGCTTTATGTAAAATAGCCCAAAAGCTGTATTTTTACGGCGTTTTGTTGGCAGAATTGCTGCCAGGATTTTCCTGTAAAATTTACAGTATTTTTGACCCTGTAAATTTTAGTATTTAATCGTATAATTGAAGATTCATCGGTGTATAATAATGTTGTTACTCTTTAAAATTCGAATAGAGGCTTCATTTTTAAATTTTGTCATTATAGGCCTGAAATATTGGACATAAAATTTAGAGTACTTTCCTGTATTTCCAAATTACAGCCGAATACTGTAATTGTTAAAGCTTTTTTACAGGATTTTCCTGTACATTGCACTGTAATTTTTTACAGTGTATATCAAGTACCTGTGTAGTAATCTATTTTCCACAACATGTGTGATAGAAATAAGCAGATTGTCATCCAACAGTGCTCGGGCAAGAGAATTAAAGTAAAATGGATGTTAACACATGGATCCGATGGCTGTATTTAAGGCGATATTTGGAATGCAAAAATACCATGGGATAGTAAACACGAAAGGAAGAATATCAAAAACAACTTATTGATAACTTGCTATAAGATGGGCTTTTTAAGTTTTAAAATGTGTATTGAAGATGACTCACGAATGGTAATAGGAATGGATTTCCACAATAGGTCCTTGCCTTCTGATTACGGGCATTTGACCGTTATTTAACGGGTTTACTGTCAATTCACGGGAAGCTAACTGCTATTTTACGGTATTTACGGCATTTCACCGGTAAATTTGCTCCCCTATCTCATCTGAAAAAAAATCCGGACATTTCCAGGCAGCAAAATAAATTCCGTAAAATAACGTTCAATTTCCCCTAAATCTAGAAAATTTGCAAGGCTAAAATCACAGTTTCCACCATAGTTTTCTTCTCTCATTTACGGGTAATTACTCATTACGGGGTCCTTTCCTTTTTGGTTGAATGGCGCTTTCAGCAACTCAGTCTATTTGCGCCTATTACGCCCGCGAAAACGTACATGCTGTGAATTGGTATGCTAGCTGTAACCAGGAAAAAAAATTGGACATGAATTGATCTTGATGCTCGTGGTGCACTGTTTATGCAGATGAATTTGTAACAAGGCAAAGGCTATAGTTCCTTGCTCTCGACTGACATCTTTGTATAAATCTAAAAAGTTGTAAATGAAAACGAAACTTTTTCAAGCTCGACTGGTCATGAGGGCGGCATTCGCTCAAAGACAAGCGGTTCGCAGACAATGGCGGAAAAGTTATCCTAAATCAAGTGGAAGCGGTTTTTCAACCACCGGTTGGTGGGGATTGTTTTCAATTGAAAATGCTCAAAGTCACATGATTTTGGTGAACGATTTCGAACGCTTGTCAAAATTATCTGAAAGTTATCAAATATTTTAATGATCCTGGAAGATGTGGTGCTAAATGCATGATGAACTGATGACTTAGCTGAACTCAAATCATACACGCGGCGATCAAGGAAAGGATACATAGCCGAGTAAATGTAATGTGTGATTACAGAGTAACGTTTTTTTTTTATTTATGGACGACTTTTCCCATATAGCAAGCCGTTTGGTCAAATATAAGTGTTTTTTGTGTAAATGCGATGTTATGCGATCTCATGGCCACTTAGTATTTAAAAACAACCAATCTGCAAAACTTTGAGTTATTTTTTTCTATTTTGCCTTTCTTTAATTTATGACACCTATTCATCTAGAACGAAATAGAATAATAGATAGCTTAATATTACTAGAAATACTCAAGCAAAAGTTGAAAAGTACTAATGTCCTTTGTTTTTGATATCACACACGCACACACACTCACACACTCACACACTCACACACTCACCCACACACACACACACATAGATGTCTGGACAGATACCTGCTGCCAACCGCCTTAAATCCAGAGAAAGTTTCTTAAGCAAAGTCCAACCTCTTGAAACAGTCTCTAAGGAGCTGAAGAGAGTCGCCTTCTGGAAAGAAAGATCTTCCATCAACCAAAGTAAACAATGGACATCCGATTGGTTATTGAACCTGGTGAGAATCTCCACCTGGAGCTGACTCTCATGGGCTGAATGGCGATGCACCTCTCAACAGATTGGAACCAGGAAATTGGCCATCTAAGGTTTCCTTGCAAGAAGTGGGGCTATACCTGAAGTCCCGATCAGGACACTGACTGTGGTTGTGGAACAGCACCACAGACAATGGAACATCCTTTGGTCTGCCCACTGCTTTCGTAACATCTATTGGTATTGAACCTAGTGAGCACATGCTCCCACCTGGAGCTGACACCATCTGGGCCGAATGGCGATGCTCAACAGGTTGAGAACCAGAATTGGCCGATCTAAGGTTTCTTGCAAAAGTGGGGCTATACCTGGAAGCAGATCAGGACACTACCTGTGGTTGTGGAACAGCACCACAGACAATGGAACATCTCTTGGTCTGCTCACTGCTGGAGCAACAACGCCGCACAACAAGGACCTTGCGGAATTCAGTGAAGAAGCCAGACGTTGTACCCATCTCTGGCTGGATCATATTTGAGAACCACAGTGTTTGGACACGATAAGAAGAAGAAGAAGAATTATTGGTCAAATAACTGACTATTATCAGACGTGAGTCTGTATATTAAAATTGGTCTACTTTTGAGGGTCCAAAAATTTGTGGGCAGAAGACATAGTATGAACTACGTTCATTGAACGTATGTGTGTGTGGTGGTGTGTGTGTGGGTGTTGTTGTGTGTGTGTGTGTTGGTCTGTGTGTGTGTGTGTGTGTGTGTTGTGTGGTGTTGTGTTGTGTGTGTGTGTGTCGGGGGGGGGGGGTAGGTACTGCCTTTTGCATTTTGAGTGGAAAATGAACTAACTTCTGTCGACGGTTTTGTTTAAAGGAGCAGTATTTGGGGCTATAAATTGAATATGTTACGTGTTGAAGTCTTTTCCAGGGCCGATAGGCTTGTGTTTTTTTGGGTTTTTTTCAAGAAAAAGGTGGATTTTTTGAGAAATTCTGAGTCAAGTTATTTCAAGAAATAAAATACATCTACAAACTTCCTATTATGGAATATACCATGTTCCTAAATGGGGGTATCATATTGAGGAAACTTATAATGAGTGTGCTCGGAGAGAAAGAGAGAGGGTGAATAAAATAAACTACTGGGAATCTGAAGGCATTTGGGGTGATTTATAACAGAGAACATTTTAGATGTACCGTGTGTCCCAAAAAAAACGCAACACTTGGTGGCAGGCGCCATAAGTTTTGAACAAAAGCATGCATGTGACTACTTATTTTTTGTTTTAAGGTAAGATGGGACTGTTAACTAATATTCCTGAAAAGTTCATAAAGGTAGAGTCAATAGTTTTTTAAGATATGACCCCAACAATCAAGTAACCCGCAGAACCCATTTTACAACAATCAGGAGCTGGTTAACCACAAGGCTGGCAATGAAGAATAGAATGGCAAATACAATATTGATTGCAATCAACAATTACTTGCCCAAATTCTTGCAGAACAACTTCTACTGGGTCAAATGATTGCATTTACATAATTATTATTTAACTGATAATAATAAAACATTAATTAAAACATTAATTTATTGGTGATAAAATATGTTTCAAGAAGATATAAAACTATGACTAAGTCATAGGCAAACACCACATTACATATTAGATAAATGCGTTGGGCTGCATCTTGCTTATTACTAAAAATAATGTTAAATTCTCAACTGTATGAAAGTAAAACCTATGTTTTCAACACAAAACTCAATAACAATATCGGTATATTCATTCTGTCATTAAATTTTGGGTTAAGATAACTCTTTGTGTGCCGTAACAAAATGATGATGAATGATTAGCTCTAATCCAATGCTGTCTTATTTTGACAATACAAAGAGTTTGTTGATCATACATTCCTAATTCGATCTTTTAAGTGTGTTAAAATGTATGTTTTTAGCTGTTATTACCAATGGAAACATTCATATGTTAATATTTGTTGCAGCACCTATCTTTAAAAAAAAGGGAAAATGGTGGTTGGACTTAGAGAATCATATTGGTGGTTCTGGGCGCAAAACGTACAGTGCCGTATTTGTAGTTAATAGCGCCTCAATTTGGTTAAATGGGTCCTGCAGGGTACTTGATTTCTGGGATCATATCTTAAAAAATATTGACTCTACCTTTATGAACTTTTCAGGGATATTAGCTAACAGTCCCATCTTACCTTACAACAAAGAATAAGTAGTCATGTGCTTTTGTTCAAAACTTATGGTGCCTGCCACCAAGTGTTGCGTTTTTTGGGACACACGGTATTATTGAAGAAGGATATAAGTTGTTGTTTTTTTGTATCGGACCCGAATGTTACCTTTTTGTGAGATGGTTTGAACTTACATTGTGGACTAAAGAATGTGGAAGAATCAAGGAATCAAATCCAATACCCCATAATACATTGTGTCAAATTATCCAAACTAATGCTGATAAAATAGTGTAACATCTGGGGCTGTAAGGAATTACAAATAAAAATACAGGGTGAGTAAAAAAAACTTGAACCGGATGTCTCCGCAATTTTGAATTTTTAAATCTTATTCTACCTAACATATGTGTGTTATTGGAAAGCAATTTCATTATCTTTAATTGACTGCAAAGATAATTCCAAATCGGATAGTATCTGCGAGCGTCAGTCTTTATATCAAATAGTAGCTTGTACCCCTATCCACGGATTCCATTTGAATAACGGTGGCCAACTAAGCTAATGACTCCCCAAAATTATGATAAGGGTAGTGTCTATGTTTCATGTGAAATAAAGTTTGGCATCTTAAAGGTTTTATATATTAGTCAGTGATAATGGTAAGTGTTATTTGAAACACTTTTGTTCCCAAATGTGCATATTTTAGTCTACAAATATAGACAATTACTTAAACCTGAAAGTATGGCACGCTCCACGTATCAAATCATGGACGAGTTCACTGCAGCTGTATATGTCGAGTTTACACCGCTATATGTCGAGTTTACAGCGCTGCATATCCAGTTTGAACTCATGTGCCGAGTTTCATTACATCATGTCCAGAATATTATTTCACTGGACATGATTTTTTTGCAACATGTGCAAACTGGAAATGATTTTGTTCTCAACATGAGCAAACTCGACATGATTTTTTTCTCAACAGGAGCAAAACTCGACATGATTTTTTTGTTTTCTCAACATGAGCAAACTCGACTGATTTTTTTCTTCAACATGAGCAAACTCGACATGATTTTTTTTTTACACATTACACCAAAAAATCATGTCGAGTTTTTCCTCATGTTGAGAAAAAAATCTCGACATGATTTTGAAACTGGACATGATTTTATTCAAACTACTCATATAGATCGCAAAACCGAGTATAGAGGGGCAAACTTGACCTATAGCGCGTACACTCGACATATAAGCTGCATATGGCGAGGAAATCTCGATACACAGGGCGTGAAACTTGACATGCGTGGGAAAACTCGCCATGATTTGATACGTGGAGGCGTAAACAATGGACATGATTTATGTCAAACTCACCATACTTAGTCCACTCCAATCTACGGTAGACCTAGACATAAGTTGCACAGAAAAAAGGTTTTCTGGCTGTAAACTTGCTGTACAAAACTCCCAAACCAACATGTCAAAAACGTAGAAAAAAGGAATGGGGCATGGCAGGACATGCTAAATTGCATAAAACCTATGCTATTGTGCTATTATTGGGTATTATTCAAACATATTAACTCTTGTTTTATGAAATGTTTATTTTTTTACAACATATTAACTCTTGTTCATTAACTGTTTATGGTTGTGCTTGCCAAAATGTGTGTTGTAATTGATACAGTAAAGTGGAAGTGAGATGATCTTTTCAAGATGACTGCCGTTTTTACGCCCAAATTTTAAATTCGGCCATAACTCGAATGATGGGACCAGATGTCTTTGTGTGTTCAATTTATTCAGGCCAGTTCTAAAACTCCTCTGTAGTGAATGGTCCAGTCTGTATGGGAAGGTTGTCTGCATATCTGTGATTGAAGAAAGGTTAATCAAGGTTGGTGTTATTTGACGTTTTGCCAAGTATAGAGCAAAGTGTGAAACCTGTGTTAAGGCACTTACTCGCTGATTCACGGTGATTCTTAAAAGGTGGGGTGGCATTTTGTCAGTCATCTACTCCGGGTCCCAGGCCAGCACAGTGGCTGTTTTCAAGATGTAGGGCGCCCTACATGTTCCCCCAAACACCATGGTGTAAGCATCATACAAGTGCAGCCTTAGCAGACATCACGTTTGTGCTGGATTCTAATGGATTTAGTATGGCGTTTCTTTAGGTCATCTCTAGCTTGTGATTGGTCAGTTGGGCAAAGACAGTAGGCGTCTCTTTCTCCTAGGTAGTATCTCAGTGCATTATTTCTTGTTGTCTGTTGACGATAATAATACTCATCTACTGGCGTTTTTGTCTTCAAGATTGTCAACAAGAGTGTTCAACTTGTTATGTTTGCTGCTACAGTATACTTCTCACAAAGTTTTGTATTTCCCACTATACCTTCCTACAGTGATTGTTTTCATGGTGGAGAAGACTTATCTGGCCCCTACAATAGATAATTATATGATCAGACTTAACACTTAAAAGTTTTGTAGGCTCTGTTAATCTACTCTTATGACCTATAGTCCAGCTGCGAAAGTTCTCCATTTGGGGACGGAGTGTATCCACAGTCTAATTGCTTGATTTTGATCTGGTTTTAGTGGCAATAAGGTTAAATGTTCCATGAAGTCTTTCAGTGAATTACCATTTCTGTTGGTCTCGTTGGTTGCCTAAGTGAACAGGGTGTCTTCAGGCCCATGCTTAGCTTTGTAATCTCCAGGGATGGACGATTATGGACTGGAACTGTGGTGGCGGGGGATAGTCACGGTAAAAATGAGAGACAATGGGGGAGGGTTACCTTCCACTATACGATTACGCAGAATGTGCTAGGCCTGCCTACCCAATGTACCATTTTTGCGCTGCCTGTCCTACCTATTACCCGGGCTATTACCAATTTCTTCTTTCCTGCTAACCACTTTGCTTGGTTCACACGTTTGCAAGTATGCGCGCAAAACGTTATGAACAAATTTATATTTCATGGCCAGCAATTTTATAATTCGTGGCATTGAACTCGATAAGAGAGAACTCTCCTAGCTCTTCCTATTGTTACACTCAGCGGCACCCCTTAAGTTTCCATACTGGATGACCCATTTTTTGAGCTTGATGTAGACGAATGATCTAGTTGTTGGTACTTTTATCTGGATGGACCCCCCCACCCCAACTAGCTAAATGTTGTGTTATCTAATTGACCCAATGTGTTGGGAATTAATACTATCTAGTAATAATTTGCTAAATAAGGATCTCCCCATTGGAATTGTAGTCCGACAAATCATGTAGAATGAAAAATTAATTTGTGGAAAACTGCGGCCATCTTGAAATAATGACCATCATTTGTTCACTTTAATATATCAATTGCAAGTCCTACACATTTTGCAGGCGTAGGCATGAATAACATGTTCAAATACTACAGAAATTGAAATTTTCCCGAAACAAGCATTTATGATTTACACACATTTGTCGAAATTATGGGAAATACGATACACGTAATATTAAATGCAAATAGCATGTCTTGCCAGGCTTCCGTTTTCTACCTTTTTGATTATGTTGTTTAGGCGTGAGCTTTTACTACTAGTACAGAAAAAACCTTATGTGGAGCAATTTTGGCCAGTGTACCTAGGTATTGTTCATAGATTGGGTGGACTATATAGGAGAGCAACAACTCGATGTAAGAGGGCAACATGGACAGATATAGCGCTGAAACTCGACATATAACGCGACCACACTCGACATATGGGAGAAAACTCGATACACATCGCGTGAAACTCGACAGCGCGGCGAACACAAACCTCGCCCTGATTTGATACGGGGAGCGTGTCATATGAAAGGGTTGTCACCGAAGGTTGACTTCATTCACTCCTACCTAGGAAATGATACATCTGTCAAGTTAATTTATTTTCAATGATTTTTATGAGTGATGAGGACGTGAAGTGTTAAGCGCCGGCATCGATGGTGAATTGTAACTGAATTTTATGGGGTTAAATAGCGTCGCATTAATTCTGCAATCTGAAGTCAATAAATAGCCCGATTTTTTCTGGACACTGATTCGCTTCGCTGAACGCAGTCATTTTAATGCGAAACCGTGGACAGGGCGCAAAACAGACTACTTATTCAAACCGATTGTAACTTGGTCTATACCTAACGATGTGAAGATTTGCAGAAAAAATAAAGATCATGAATAAGCTTTCAGATGATACCACAAATGTTATTATGTACTACAAATTCAAAATGGTGGACACAATGAGGGTCATTTTTTTTTTCAGTGCACCCGTATTCAGAGAAAGTGACGTATGCGAGTGAGGGGGGTGAGCGGGGCACTCAACTTTTTTTGGGTAGGCGAGATGGTGGCCGACTTCGCTTAAGGGCGTGGGAACTGATTTGTCTTTAATGGGGCTTAGAAAAAGTTTTCATTTGGAGGAAACTTGCAGGCTTTGCAACTAAAAATTCGGCTCAACTTCAGCTTCTGAGGAAAAAGTGAGGTATGAGGGTGCAAGAGGGCAAAGAAACCGGGGGCACTCTGGGTAGGGATGTGTGTCGCCCGACTTCTGAACTTAGGGCACTTATTGTGTCTTTTAATTAGGGCCTTAGAAAATGGATTTGGAGGAATTTATGCAGGTTTAAGAACTCAAATTCGGCTCAAATTAAGCTTCTGAGGTAAACAATTTCCCAAAAAGGACCTCAAGAACTAAGTTATGCTTCAACTGGAAGTATAGTAACTCAATGCTGGAGAGGCGTGATATGGGTTGTGGAAAGGAGAAGCTTCTAAGAGATTTTGCGCCCGAAAGTATGCTCCTGGAGCACCATATGCTCCAGGAGCATATGGTCAAACTCCATATGGTCCTGGAGAAAAAATAATTGCGCAACAATTTGCTAAGTCAAATATGCTCCAGGAGCATATTTGATTACGCAAATGGTCCAGGAGCATATTAAAATATGTCTGGAGCCAGTATTTGACAGAATATTTCTCCACCAATAGGCGTCTGGAACAGTATTTGACAGAATATTTCTCCACTGCTCGGAGCATATTTGCCAAATCATCAGCCTTTTGGATCCTTTTGCCCGGTGACGGGGACATTTTTGCCTGTGAAGCGGCATTGTTGCACATTCAGGGCTCGTCTAATGTAAACCATAACAGGCATGGCTCGCATTGTCCTCGTTTACTATGGCTTTGATCAATATAACGGCAGGATCTGGTATATTAGAAAGCAGAGCAATTTAATGAATTGTCAAAGCATGCATCATACATGAAAGAACAAAATATGGTGGAGGTGGAAATTCATTATCAACAAATGAATTGCGTAATTAACTAAACGAGGCATGACATTAAGTAAAGCAGCAATGAAACTTGATGGACCTGTGATTGGTCCTTTGCGAAAAACCATCATAATCAAGAACAAAATCATCAGCTGTTTCAACTTATACTGAAATGTGCGACGATTTACACCATGGAGGTGCCTTTGATATCAAAGTCACCATACCAAAGCCATATCTTACGATACTATAGTTCCTTCAAATCTAATCGGGAAAAGCTGGGAAAGAGTGAAATTTAAGGTTACGAAACTGCAATGCGGAGACTTTAACGTACATTTTTTAATTTTTTGCACCGCATTTTGTCAATTATCGATTATCGACTGCATTAAAAATTCACGGAACTATTGAGGGCGTCAGATCAGTTGCCATATCGTATCTCAGCGGGCTTCGGATAAGAAAATAAGAACTCGAAATTGACAATTTTACCGACTCGCGGACTTGATGGCATCATTGTGATGCCATACTAGGTATGTTGGTATCAATGGAAAAAGGAGAATCATAACTACTGGCATCAAAATCATAAGCATCGGGTACTTTATAACGAATTCCCGAAGGGATGATTAGATACCGTGTTACAAAAACGGCTTGGTAAGGCGAGTATGGCATGCTATAAGAGTGATAACGGATTACAGCAACGTGTTGTGAGAAAGTCACAGCGTTATCAGAAGATTAGAAGAATGGATTTCTGTGACGTATTTAACAAATAGACCCACAGTGTGTTGCAAAGTAGTGGCAACGCATTGTGGAATCTCAATTGAGAGCCTTCACAATGCGTTGCGAGCTTCACAGCGCATTGTGAAGGCCCAACGCCATAAGGGTCATAACGTATTGCCGCAACGCGTTGTGAGAAAGTTTCAACGCGTTGTGAAGGTTCGCAACACGCTGTGAGGTTTATTTTTTTTAAATGCGTCATAGAAATTCGTCATTTGTTTGGCTGATACGCCACGCGGAAGTTTTTGACCACCACCCATGCTCCAGTGAGAAGGTCTCCCTCACTAACCTCAAATGGCAGCTATGCGATTTTTCTTATCTTTTTCGGACTTAGAATTTTTCCCTCTAACCTGAAAAAAATAATGAAAATTTTATATATTTTAAAAGATGCAATAGCGAGATTCGTACCGAGACCACTGTATCATGAGATCAACTACATAACCACAAGACCAGCGAGGATTGGTGTGCCAGATTTGCAATTCTAATCCTTGATAACATTTACGGAATAAATTGCTACTGCTAATATTGTGGTCAGCACTCAATATAATGAATAGCTCCGCTCTGGACGGTTGCCACAACCTATGCTCCAGGAGCATGAGTGGTGGTCAAAATCTCACACTTGCTGGCTGATACTGCAACGCGTTGTGACTTTCTCACAACGCGTTGCGGTTTTCTCAAATGATTGGTTCCTCGCGAGGTAGCCGGAGGAAGCTTGTTTGAGGGGAAATGCACTGCACTGTTCGTGAAGATGAGGTGCTGGTCATTTGTGGACAAGGCTTGAATGTCTAATACTCGATGTCCTGAAGTGGCACGTTTGGGAAGACTGTTGGCTATACCAGAATTGGCGGCTCCTCTATGAGGCGTAGAGCGCTTGGCAGGTCCCAGTTGCGTAACTTATCTTATCTTGGCTTGGGTTTACGAATCCCTATATCTGGGGGTTACCTTTGTTAACCCAAAATAAGGGATAACAGATCTAAACCCCAAATAACAAACATAAAACACAGATAAGGCTGTAAACCCAGGATATGGCGCGTTATCACAGGCGTACAATCCTAAACCCCATAACAAACATAAACCCCGTAAGTGTAATTTTTACCTTATCCTTAGATAACGAGCGTAAAACAAGGATAACAAAGCCTTATCTTGTGTTTACGAATCCCTATATCTGGGGGTTACCTGTGTTAACCCAAAATAAGGGATAACAGATCTAAACCCCAAAACAAACATAAAACACAGATAAGGCTGTAAACCCAGGATATGGCGCGTTATCATTCACGCGGGTGTAACAAACATAAACCCCATTTAAGCACGGTAAAGTTAGCAGGATATTGGATATTGGATATTCGGCTAGACGGATATTCGCCTAGACGGGCATTCGCCGAACGGACATTCGCAGAGCGTTTTTTCAATGATTCATAGCAAAAAAGTAACCATACGATTTTTTTTATTTTGGCTTCAAATATTCCCCAGCACCCACACTCTTCCCACAAAGAAAATAAAAACACTTCAGCACAGCTTAAGGGAGATCATTAGGTTTTCTTTTTTTTTTTTTTTTTTTTTATCCTTAGATAACGAGCGTAAAACAAGGATAACAAAGCCTTATCTTGTGTTTACGAATCCCTATATCTGGGGGTTACCTGTGTTAACCCAAAATAAGGGATAACAGATCTAAACCCCAAATAACAAACATAAAACACAGATAAAACCCAGGATATGGCGCGTTATCATTCACGCGGGTGTAACAAACATAAACCCCATTTTATTAGCTTTTTAATGCTTCCATGATGTAGATAAAACAATGTTACTGGGCTGAATTCAGCCTGTTTGAAACCAACCGTAAAGTGCAACAACAACACCATAAACGTAAACAAACACGTGAACTCTAAATTGGATTCAGAAAACAGATTCTGACTAATCAAAGTCAAACTGATAGCAAATACCAGAGTGGATGGCAATATACCACCACTGTCTATTTTACGCCATCTTGGATTGTAGAATAAGAGACATGTACTTTCCTTTCTTGACCCACAAAACAACATAAAAAGACGCTAAAACATGTTTATAGATCTGCTTCAGAAATTCAAAAGCCCGAAATATAAGCATTGTACATATTGATGGCCATACAAGAGGTTTATTTTGGCAGCCATCTTGGATTCTAGTGTGCAAGCAAAGTCATGTAACTTAGACGTGCACGAAATTGAATTATTGACCTCAAAAAAAACCCGTTATGTAAGAACCAAAAACCATCTTCATATCTGCTTCTGAAGCGAGATATAGCTTATTAGCTCTTAGTTTAATGTTCAGTGACGGACTTTTTAAAGCGGCCATCTGGATTTGTACGGAACTAAACATATCGCACATTAAACCAACATAACACATAGAATTCATTGACCTGAAAACATGGGTAAGACAAACCCAGATTTATGTCTCTAAGCCCGAGATATATGCAAAGTTGCGGCCATTTTGAATAATGGCCACCAACCTACCAAGATGGCCGCAAAAAATGCCGACATTATTTTTTGATTTTAGATCATTTAATCACTCTAAAAACCATCTGTTCAGAATCTACCCGAAATGCCCACCAATTACACAATAAGGCCTACATATACTATAATAATAGGTTTTTTCCTTCCCTCCGTTTTTTTTCCTTCCCC
This sequence comes from Ophioderma brevispina, assembly GCA_023653785.1. Lineage (NCBI taxonomy): Eukaryota > Metazoa > Echinodermata > Ophiuroidea > Amphilepidida > Ophiodermatidae > Ophioderma > Ophioderma brevispina. The sequence goes on from JAMKCH010050878.1 coordinate 46,628, forward strand.
GGCCAATTTAATAGTAATTTCCATTCGAATTGACTTTTGAGGTATTGGATTTCGCGCGCGAATTTGAACGCCCGATAAAAAATTGCAAATTGCTATAACTCAATCCCATTTCGCAAATCGTTCACGCGATTAACTGAAGAGCATTCAATCGCCCCCCTAATAAATCTTGTCAATTGCCATAAATGGTCAATCAATTTCCATTAAACGGTACGGATTACCTGAATGGGGAATTAGTATTCAAAGGCTGTCGTGATGGTTGCTTGTGCAAATGAATTCGTTTTTGTTTCGTTTCAAATGTACAACATTTGCCATCTTTTAAGACGGCCATTACTTTTTGTGTGTGAATGAATGATCAATAGGCCCTGAAATACAGGAAATTAATATGTATATTGCTTAGAAGGGACTTAGATAATGTAAAGACGGGTAGATTAACTTTGTGCAATCCACTAAAAACAGTTTCATGGTTGAATAATTAAAGATACGATCATGTACGCATAATTACAATGTGCTCCATGCAGTTCATCTCATACCACCTATAGGTTTTCCCCCGGTCAATTTAAATAGTAATTTCATTTCGATTACTAACTTTTTGGGTTATTCGATTTCGCGCCAATTTGAACGCACGCTAAAAGTATATTTCAATTGCATATAACTCATCCAATTTCGCAAATCGTTCAAGCGATTAATGAATATATACATTCAATCGCCTACTATACTGTCGTCCAATTTACAGACTTTCCAATCAATTTCCATGAATGGACCACTTAGGAAAGATAAGTTATTCAAAAGTCAATCGTGGATGGGTTACAATTGTGGTTAAGGGAGCGGTCATTAATTATGCCAGGGGGGATGTAGGATTTTCATCACTGTTTTTTCGGCAAAAATTTTCGCGTCCCCCCCTCGCTTCCGTTCAAAAAAATTTCCACCACTCCCATGATCATGCTGATTTCCCCATTTAAAATTCATGTTCCCCTATCGATCGTTGTATGAAAAAATTTCACGTTCCCCCTCTCTCTACAAAATTTTTCAGGTCCCCATCCAAATCATCACCCCCCCCCCCCCCGGCGTGAAAAATGGACCCTCCCTTACGTGGCAAAGGAAAGTGTTTTGTTTGTTCAAATGCCTTACAGCAGCTGCTGCATTCATTTATGAACAATTTCTTTTTGGTGAAATGAGATTGATCAATAGGCCTAGAATCGCAAGCAAATATAGTTGTGTAGATTTTCTGAGAAAGGACCTTAGATAAGTATAATGACCCACTTAATGAAAGACAATAAAAAACGGTTCATAGTTGAATAATTAAAGAGTGGTCATGTATATCGCATAATTACAATGGGGAGGTACATACAGTTGTCTCAAACCACATTGTAAAACTGTGGGCGGGAAAATAAATATTTAATGATTTTCGTTTCTTAAAAAGGGATCTTATCATCTAAAGGTTCTGGCAAATTTAGTGCAGAAAAAGTGTTTAATTTCATGAACAGGGCCATTGCGTGTCAATGGGTATGTAGGCCTATGGGACAAGATGTTTCCTGCAAGACTGTCAACAAGGGCAAATCATTGAATTTATCTCACCCCAACATTAAGAAGTGAGATACCATGGTCTTTCGAGCTCTATTTCTTATGTTTAATTCTACAGTGGAATATTTGACAATCCTGAGAAGAAGAAAAATAAAACAAAGACAAAAGAAAGAAGAAAAACAGTATACAACAACTATGTTATGGATTAAATCGTATAAATCGCCAAGAAAAGAAAAACGAAGTAAAAACAAAAAGAAAAAAAATCTTTATTAATGACCCGAGTAATGCTGGTTATCGGTGCTTTCAAAAATAATATATACAGTATAGAAATTATTTCTAGATTTTAGTAAAAACAGCAATAGTTCTAAAGTGGTGTAGATTGTTTAATTTATCAGTGAATCCCGATAATTGGAATTTGATTATTGAACATAAATGAAACTGAAAGCAGAAGTAGACTCGCGTTGCTACGTGACGACATAAATGGTGAAATTGATACCGGTGTATGACTAGTCAATCAAATTCCTCACGAAATGACAGAAATAACACTATTTGAATGAAATAAGTACGAATTTGACCGGGAGAACCTATATTAAATACATTGTTGTAAAACTGTTGCAGAGAATCTTTTAAAAACACTTTTTCTTCTTAAAATACGTATCATATAAAATTTCTGATATTGGGATTATAGATTTAGGGTTGGGTTTTTAACATGAGTGTTCATTATCCTGTAACACAAACATCTAAATTAATTTGTTTAGACTTTGAAATCTAATATGGTTGCTGCAAAATTAGTCAAAAAGAGTGTAATTCATAAACATATAGGTATACTTTTCGTGTAATTATTATATATTGGCCTACGGGACAAGCTGTTTCCGGCCAGCAACTGTCAACAATCACTGGAATTTAATTTCCACCCACTCCACCAATGATCTACAATGTGAGTATAATATTTGGCCATGGTTGGGGTCTTTTCTTGTTTTTAAGTCTACAGTGATTTTTAACCTGAGGAAGAAAAATAAATAAATGCACAACTAACAAGGAAATTTAAAGGAGATAAGGAAAAGAGAAACAAGAACAACAAAAATAGTTATGATGGATCAATCGTCAAGAAAAGAAAGATGATTAAACAAAAGGAAACAAAAATCCTTTGTGATTACCCCGATTGTACTTACTGGTTATCGGTTTTTTTTTCCACTAAATAATTATTCTACAGTATATAAATTAGTTAAGATTTAATCAAAATTACATGGTTTGAAAGATTTGTTCATTTATCAAATATAATGCCCGCTTATGTAAATTGAATGAACAATAAATAGTCTTAAATTGAAACTGAAAACAGCCTTGAAAAACAGAAGTTAGACTCGCGTTTTGCTATGTGACGACATGCATGTTGAAATTGTATGGTCATATTGAGCACATTCCTTGCGTTTTTAAAAATTCGTTTGAATAAAAATACTTTGATTGAACAAAACGATTTCGCTTGAATAGTAAACGAAGTTTATTAATTGAATGTCGAAAATGAAATTGTTTCTATTTTGTAGGAACTGCTGGAAATTAACGTGTATGAATGGCCACTACTCAAATCATCAACGAATTTGAAAGACTATAACACTTATTTGAATGAAATAAGAACGAAATTTGCGACGGGGAAAACCTAATACAGTACATATTAAATAGTGCTCATCAAGACCAAGGGTCAGATCATCCATTATGTGTTAATGAACTGACGAACCTATGGATTGTGATGTGTGGGCTGTCCTCCCATCAAAATGTCTGTTTTCTAGCTGCATAGGGAGTGTTCATAATACTGGGGGGGGGGATTTGGAATTTGAATAGAACCATTTTGAATTTTGTAAGTGGTTTCACCAACCGCCCACAAACTACCATGGTTGGGCACGGTGCATTAAAAAATAAAAAGGCTTAATCCCTGTTACTTTTGATGTTGTAAGGTGGTTTCTGGTTCTTACTCATAATTTTAAGCGTACAAGTACACAAGATATCAAATTTCTATAATTTCTTGCAAATATTTTAAAAACAAACTGTTGGAAAGGAAAAATATTTAAAATGGCCCTACTGCAATCAAATGATGAAATAGGGAAAAAAGACAACAGGCCATATGTTTGGGCCCCTAACCCCCCGTAACAATCTACAGGAAACAACGTTCCTTTTTTTATACTAGCCGAAATAACCCTATACCCTACATGTAAAGAGGCCGAAAATGAAAAAATAATTTGTTACTGTAGAACTTCGAATGGCTGTACACATGGACTCTTTTCCTTGGTGGGAATAAGTCAAAGTATTTTAAAAACTAATGACTGTTGATAGGGGACTCTGGGGGTTAGTGCGCGAGGGGTGTGTCCCCCTCCCGCGCTGAAGCGCGGAAGCCTCGCACAGTCATATCGCTTCCCTAGATACATTTTCTCATTCTCTTGTAAAAATGAATAAAACTTTGAAATTTCCCAATGTGGCCTCACAATAATGATAATACTTGGGTATTGACAACGAACATTAATCTGTAATCGATAGGTAAGGTTTGTTTTGAAGGTATCTAGCATCGAGTCGTTCGGTGGGATTTAAATGAAATACCCCAATCCCCGATCCGGTAAATCCCTCATATTTTGCTTACGTGAAAAAATATTTCTGGTCGGATAAAAGAAAATACGGGCATGAAGCCTAGCCGGGCCTCCATTAGGACGCGACACATAATAAGCGTAGCCACGTGGGGGTGGGGGGGGGGTGACACTACCATCTTGGAGTGCACGCATGTACGCGCTGTTAAGACCCCCCATTTCACAATTCGCTGTCACCCAAAGAACTAGCCATATATTTTGAAATGTCCCCAAAGACACCATATGATTTATTTAAAATTTTACCAAACTGTCACCCAAAGACCCCTATTTTGTGGCCAAATTTTTGAAAATGTTTCACTTAAAAGGCTCAAATACCCCCTAAATTTTTCGGAACAAGACCACCATTTGGAGAAAATATTGCAAATTTGTCACTGAAAAGCCCTTATTTTGGGCATTTTGGCGTCCTCTCACCCAAAGGCCCCTATTTTTTTTTTTTTTTTTTAATTTGTATAATTTGTTTAAAAGCTCCACTACATTCAAGTTAACCCTAGCCAATACCGTAAAACCCGATCATTAGGCACCTGTGGAGCTGAGGTAATTCTCGAGGAAGGCTACAAAATCATAATATCGCCCGCTTCATGCAATAATAAAAGTCCAAATTCCACTATGTAAAACAGGTATTAATTTGAGCACGATTTGGTGTATCCACAGTGGAATACACAAATCCTCGTTGAATATCCACATGTGGAAATACACCGGGCCGGCTTGTATTTCCACATGTGGATATTCACCGAAAAACGTGTTTATCCCCGCATGGTTGGGTACAAATTCACGGTTCCGCTTGTATTTCCACATGTGGATATTCAACGAAAAATGTGTATTTCCCACAGGGGGATATTCACCGACAAGTTGTTGTATCTCGCACGTTGTATATTCACAGATCTCCATGCATTTCCACATGTGGATATTCACCTAAAACTGTGTATCTCCGCCACGTTGGTAAATTCACAGATCTCCGTGAATTTCCACAAGTGGAAATTCACCAAACATATGTATTCCGCACTTGGTATATTCACGGTATCTCCGCGAATTTCACATGTGGATATTCACCGAAAAATGTGTATTTCCGCCCGTTGGTATATTCACCGATCACGTTCATTTCCACATGTGGATATTCACCGGAAAAATGTGTATCTCCGCATATTGGATTGTTTTCTAAAAAGTAGTTCATGTGGCCAATCAAGCCAGCACTGTTAAAATTATGTAATGGAAACATTCGTGATTAACACAATCAATCGAACTTCATTTGAATTAAACTCAATTAAATGACAGGCTAAATATAGGTCTTTCTTAAAACAACACTAAGCATATTCCTTATTGACCATGCTGATCACAAGAACCCAAACTAATTCCCATAACAAAAGATTACTGACTCGTCATGCCAGACAACAGATTTCGCTGATCTTACACAATGGCGACCATGACAATGTCAATCAAACTCGTCGTGCTCACGTTTCACGATTTACCGTCATTCAAATATTATTTTCCAACTATCTATTAGCTACTATTGGCTCTTTCAGAATAAGCGGAAATGGCTGTGGAAACATATAAAAGTGAAAAATAACACTAGTCTTGAATTTCTAAATATTCTCATATCTAGACATTAAAGCCAGTTTTTATCAGGATTTTTCAAATGTAAACAAATCGCGCCCATATTTTTCGTCATAGTCCATTTTTTACACTGTTGGATTGGAAATTGTACGAAGAACCCTGTTAAGTGGCCTAAGCGTAACCACACCGTAGTGTCAATTAATTATTGATTTTTATGCTTGTTTACTAATAAAATCGGAATCCGACTTTTCTATGTGAAACAGCCGTTCGTCGTAAATGACTCTTCAAGAATGCCTTACACCCTAAGTGGCTCT
>JAMKCH010050879.1:0-10082 GCA_023653785.1 Ophioderma brevispina
GATTAAACAAATTTTCTCTTGTTCAATAGGGTTGGGCAATTTATTTTTTGGTGTGCTCCCTGAATGTGATCCCTGATGTGACATTGTGACATTTTTATGCATTTGTTAAATTGTTTGGTATCTGTTCATTGCCATTTTCATTTATTTAATTGCCTTTTTCTTATGTATGCCTGTTATTTTAACCACAAGATAAAATGTTGCGTGCAAATTATTACAATTTGAAAATTTCAGTGACAATTCATGTGAGGCATGTGTAATATGTCACAAGCCTTATGGAAGTGTATACAATGTAGCATAAAAAGACATATGCACAAAAGAGTTAGACCGGGTCTAAAGTTAGACCTGGTCTAAGTGTAATTTAATCCAACCAGAAAAGACATTTTCCTTTGTATTGACATGCGGTATTTTGTATTTATTTTGTAATTTGCATTTTAATCTTTGAAATTTGCTAGTTCACGAAGAAAATGTAAATTACTGTCAATTTTGGACAACTAATTTTGACTTAGACCAGGTCTAACTCTAAACCTGGTGTAACTTTTTGTGCATATGGGCAATATACTTTAACCTCTAGAAATCTTTACATCTGGTCTTAACATAACCATTTTGTAATACAGATCAATTTTTTCTTAGAATAGTCGTCTTCGATAGCCTTGTGCTGAGATGCATATATCTTCAATAATTGTCAAGTGATGGGTTTTTATGAAAGAGACATGCTTATGTTCCCAATCTCCACGGCCAGCTCAGCGTCCTTGGCAAGCATGCTATGTAATGTTATATACCTAATGGCATTCTTGAATTATCGATATAAGACGGACATATGCTTGAGACATTGATTTTAAAGGTACATACTTTTTGGAAAGAGTGAAATATAGCAGCATTTAATGTGACATTCATAGACTTCAAAGTATAGTTTGTATGTGCTGTTTTAATTAAAGATAGTCAACCCAAGTCAATTCCAAACACAGAGATGAACTAGCTCTTTCACTTAACCCTCGTCTTACCAAGCCTTTTTTGTAACACGGTTTACCAAGGGTGGGGGGTGGTGGTTACCACCCTCCCTCGAGAATTCGTTATAAAGCACCCTATGCTTATGATTTTGATACCAGTGGATAGCTGTGGTCCTCCTCTTTCCATTGATACCAAAATAAGTACCAACATACCTAGTATGGCATCACAATGACGTCATCAAGTCCGCGAGTCAGCAAAATTGGCATTTTCCACAGAAAATAGGCGAAAAATCCAATTTTGCGCTAAAAAACGTAGGAATATCGGATTTTCATGCGGTTTACAGCTCTAAATGATGGCATTTGGCTAGTTTTACATAAACAGAGTTTTAGAGCCATACTGTGCATAATATTTTCAAAAATGCACCATAAAATACCCTACCCTTCGACTTTGACGGCATACGTCCCTAACCCCGGTGAAGGTGCTACCGTAGCATTTTTTTCGCTGAAATTACCAGAAGGATGAGAGAACGATTACCTAGAAGCTTTTTACGAAAGTTTTTAGCATTTTAGCGCACTGGAGCGAGGGTTCACTGGTGAACCACCCCCCCCCCGGTAAGACGAGGGTGAAAATCTCAGTGCAGCATACTATTCAGTGTGTGTGAGTGTATGCAATTAAAATTTTATTGCACACACATATGAAAAGATGAGACTCAAACTACAATTATAAGTCACAGAATATGTGGAATAGATATTATACATTCATCCCATGAGCTTAAAGGGGGATGGCCCGATTTAAGGATATGAAGTTTTCATCTGAATAGATTGACCTTCACTCCAAAACCCCATCTGTAAAGTTTCGCGCCGATATTTCAATCCGTTTTGATGCGAGAGCTAAATACGTGATTTTGTAAGCCCCATAGAGTACTCTGTAAAATTAATATTGGTCGACCAAAATGGGACACAATTTCGCTCGTGACTTCCAAACCAAACATCCTTTGGCTATCTGAGATTTCACATGGTAAATGAGAAAAATAGTAGCTTTCTTCTGATGCCAAAATGTTGACCACTTCCAGTAAAATCTGGGGCTTCTGGGGACGAGGCTATTAGAGATCGGGCCATGGACCTTTAACCTTTCCACAGCTGTTTGTTGACTCATTACAAATTGTCTCTTTTATTTTTAGAACAATTTAAAGCAGAGGCGACACAATTTTGACAACTGATATAATTAGGGACTTGCAAGAGCTATTATCTCTTCATAAATCAAAAAAAATCCATTGTGGGAAAACTTGCCATATAGGCCTACAAAGGTCATGATATATGTTATAGTGCCCTCTACAGACTGTCCCAATAAAAACTATACAATCAAACTAAAAATTATAAAAAATATAAGCTGTGCATTTCTGTGAGATATTTTGACTTTATTTGTTAGATCAGTTCCTAAGCTAAATCCTTGCTTTTATTCCATCCAATTTGATGGACCCTAACTGGAGATATTGCCACTTGGGCCAGTTTCACTTGAGGTTCAAGAAACTGAAGGTTTAAGGCATGTAACATAATTGTGGGATTAAACCCTTTTCAAATAAAAGAATATTGTACAGATCAGAGTGAATGTATTATCATGTATTGAACTAATCGATTAATCAATATACCATTTTTCAAACAGTGAAAGCATCAGAAATTATGTTGTGGGGGAAATGGGGAACTCACTCTCAGGGGGACAATAATCATGAATTTTATGGAAATTTTGGGAATTTCACTGCTGAAACTAATGGAACAGCTACAAGTCTCTATTGGAAGAATGTGCAGACAACGTTCTAATATGAAGTGTCAATTTACCCTTCCCCTATTCCCCACTGCCTCCGAGATTGCAGAGAGGAACATAATAAAATAAAAAATTTTGAACAAAGAAAATAAAGGAAAGATGGTTGGTGTTCAAAGGCCTCAGTTTACTTTCAATGATGGTGTTTTATGTTTCTGCCTTCTGCTGAAACCTGGAGTAAGGTTGAGACAACAAGACTGTTCGGAATTGAATTCCCAATGCTACATGTATTTTATAGGCAATTGTGATATTAAAAATTTATAATTATGATATTACAAGAAGTAGCACTTGATACCTATTTTTTATTTTTAATTTTCAATAAAGAATGTCTTGAAGTTGATTTTCAGTGGCAACCATGTTAATGTCGGGATAGCCGAAACTGGCCCAGTGGGTTTTTGAACTGTCCCAGATAATTGCCCATAACTCCTGAACCAGACCTCCAAATTACACCAACTTTTCTCATGAAAGCTGGAACATTCCTAAAAAAGAATCGCTTAATGTTCAGTTGAGGTGAGCTTACGTTTTTGGCCCAAAAATTAATCTTTAATTGTATAGTTTTTTTTTTTTGACAGTCTGTATATGTTTTTTTTTTTTTTTTTTTTTTGGCCGCCATTTTGAAAAAAGCGCCCTCACTCTTTAACCCAGGATGGGGATTTTTGCAGACAACCTGATTTTGATAGCTATATGTATAAGGTTTCCAAAAATAGTGGTCTCCAAAAATCCCCGGGGGGGTGCAGGGTTTCGGTTATGGGCTCATGACCTAACATGTATTTTATAGGCAATTGTGATATTAAAAATTTATAAATTATGATATTACAAGAAGTAGCACTTGATACCTATTTTTTATTTTTAATTTTCAAAAAAGAATGTCTTGAAGTTGATTTTCAGTGGCAACCATGTTGATGTCGGGATAGCCTAAACTGGCCCAGTGGGTTTTTGAACTGTCCCAGATAATTGCCCATAACTCCTGAACCAGACCTCCAAATTACACCAACTAAAAAAATCATGAAAGCTGGAACATTCCTAAAAAAGAATCGCTTAATGTTCAGTTGAGGTGAGCTTACGTTTTTGGCCAAAAAAATAATCTTTAATTGTATAGTTTTTTTTGGACAGTCTGTATATGCCCATAGTTTTGATGATAGAGACAATGGAGGGACTGAGGGAGAAGTTTTTGGATTCGTGGTAACCGCCTGGCACCGGTGTGTTAGGACATAGATCCAGGTTAGCGTGGGGTTATGAAACGATGGCGGGTGTGCAAAAATCTCCGAGAGTTGACGGGTACCCTCGGGTCCTCCTGATTCACGAGGGTGATTACCTCTCCTCCATCATGACGGCAGCTCTTCCTTACAAAAATTTTACCACACCTCTCAGGCCGGGGCCTTTCACCACGGTTTGCCCGACTGGTCCTCGGCCATGAGCCATAAGAGACCAGTGTGCCGTACACGGATAACCACCCCGGCCGTAGGACCCGTACGGGTCCATGGACCGCGCGGTGGCCCCCATCCAGGCGGCCGCCGCGGGTCCATGGGTGCCATGGCAGACCCAAGGGGTTAATGGACCTACATGTAAGGTTGGTATAAGGGGATAGGCTCTCTCTCCGCTAGGCGGCAGAGCTGTATCCCCATTCTAACCATGCTTTTTGTACTTTCAGCTCAAGACTATGGCCGAGAAAGCAGCGGAAAAACTTACCCCCACAGCCTGTGGATCCTGCCACAAATTCATGCCAATGGAGGATGAGCATGAATTCTGCATCATGTGCCATACCTGCCACCAGGAGGACCCATGCATCCTTGACTTTGACTGGTCCAGTGGGAGGCCATGGAGAGAAAGATTGCGACCGTCAGGAAGCAGAACGTTCTCGCCCGGAAACGAGAGGGAGAAGAAGAGGTCCAGACCTCAAGAGGATGCCCCAGCGACACCGCAGTCAAGGGGGAAAGACCTCGAGGTGCCAGCCGAGGACGCCATAGAATAGCAGACAGATCCCCCAGCAAGGGACCCACCGCAGATGGCCCTGACAGTGGAGCCAGCGGCAGCCGCTGCCCTATTGGCATTGGAGGCGTTCAAAGGAGCCCTGTCATCCATGCTAGCTACCATGGTCCAAAAGACCGCTCAGCAGCCTCGGGAGTCGTCTCCGAGCAGTGTTTCAGCATCCAGATCATCAAGAGGAAGCAGTGGAGTGTAGTGGATCCCGCACCACCTTCTTGGAACAGCGTGGATCGGAGCACCAAGTACGACTGAGCCACCGATAGGAGCCATAGCCCTGGGAGCCATGAGAAGCAGACAAGAAAGGCCGCGGGAGCCGCCAAGGGTCCCCCAGACCACCGGAGCGGCGACCGCCAGAGCAGCTACAGGAGCCGCGAGGACCCGAGGGTTCACCGGAACCAAAGTAGGGAGAGCCGTGCCCCGCCACAAGGCAGCCGAGAGGACCCGCAGGAGCAGACGCAGAAGTTACAGCGGACAGCCGCGACAGGTCCACAGGGCATAAGAACCGCAGGGGCCACTACGATTCCAGCCCCCATTACCATTCCAGTAGCTGCAACTACGGGCCCAGGCGTCACAGAGCCGCAGCAGGTCCAGTCGGCGTGGGAGTGGGGCCAGCCCAGATGCCACCGCACCCCACGCCATGAGGCTCCAGGGCACCGAACACCTCCCACGGTACCACTACGGGTCAAGTGAATACTGAAGCGGTAGTAAATACTGGTTTTAACACACGCCGAGAAGTAGGGAGCAGCGCAGCCATAGGGACGGATAGATCAAGGACTCCCCTGGCTGCACTCTGCTACCTCTCTGACGTGACCCACCCTCAGGCTCAACAGAACATCGAGAAGAGCCTTGCCACCGCAACCACCATGGCCAGGATAGGATCGAGATAGCACGATGGGGAAGCGTAAGAGAGGGCGCCCACAAGGGTTCTCCCGACGACACCGGTCCAGGAGCCAAAGCTGGGCAAGAGAGTACACTGCGACAAAAGCAACCGTCGGCATCGCTGGATCAAGAGACCAGCCATCACCCTCCTATCAGGTGCACACCGACCAGTATGCCCGCCTCAAAACAGTAGCCCCCGCTACTCTCAAGACTGCTGGAGGCAGATGAAGTTGAATGCCTACTCCTGGTGCCGTCCCGACAAGGCTCCCCCGCTAGGAGTTGAAGGCGGAGCAGCATCTAAGCCGGCCGCACCACACAAGGTAGCCCCGTGGAATGAGGCCAGAAACCGGCAACTTGGAGATCTGGAATACCTGGCCAATGTCATTCTAATAACCTTCGCTCACCTGATGAATGGACTTTCGGCCCCTGCCCGCTCCATGGCGGAGGACACCCAGTAGCATACATTCCTCACCCTCAAAGACCTGGAGCACGTCTCCGTGGAGCACTTTGCCGACTCGCCCAACCTGGATTTGGGCTCGACTTTCATCAGAGGGAAGGTGTGTTTCCCACACCCAGAGAAATGGCACGCCCACCGTACTCTGTGCACGGGACCGCTCCTTTTCAGATGGACAAGCTCCAGGCAAACTGTGGTATGGCTTCTGGCCTATTGCCGACTCACGCAGTCCTTCCCCAATGCTGCCTACGTATGAGACACATAAAGCTTCACTTATCTGTCAAATTCAAGCCCCAAGATTCGACAGAGACCACTGTCCAGGTCCCCGACCAAGGTCAGGGGCTTAGCTGGGACAGGATCTCGGCATAGGTGTTGCCCCGATAGCGATGATACCCAGGGTGCTGAGAACGGTGTGCAACCTGCTCTCTCATAGCCCCACATTGGCCCAGACAGATATGGTTCGCCGATGAGGAGAGACCGCTGATGAACCCGGACACGACCCAAGTTCCTCTTGCGACACTTTAGACCCTCATCTGACTGTAGGCAACTTTGCATCAGATCCTATACAGCATCAGCCTTTCTTAGGAGGCTGGCAGGAGGCAACGGCTCCTTCAATGATGAAAAGACTTACAATGTTTGCGTGAGGAAGTATCACGCATGGTGCCAGGACAAACAAAGTAATCCTCTTTGGAAATGTAGCGGAGTCAACTCACATGGGTCTTCCAGCAACAAGGAGCCAGCGCACGCTCTGTGAGAGCCTGCCGCTGGCCTACATTCTGTCCATCATGACTTCTCAGGGGATCTACCTTGTCTAAATTCACCTGTCCTGAAGACTAAGTTATGTTTCATGAATTTCCTCCCAAGAGATCGCTTGTTCCTTACCAGGAAGACAGCATTCCTGATGGTGGAAGGCCACATGGTCTTCTCCAGAGGGTGCAGTGCATCTTCTTCCCAGAGCAGGATACCAAGCCAAGAAGGAGTCTTTACGCCCAAGCACATTGTTTACTCGATCTCAGGAAGGCCGGTCAAGACCTGGATGCAGCGGCCTGGTGCCCGTTGGCTGCATCGTGGGCCCTATATAAGGGTGCCTCCACACAGCAAATTATGGAAGCCCAAGGTTGGAAGCTGGAGTTCCCCATTTACCTTCCAGTCGGTGTAAGGACGTCCTGGTTTCGAGGGCAGGTACAGAGCCAGAGGGACAAGTTAGGAACTAGCACTGAGGCAAGCCTGGGACAAGGTCCTCGGACCGCTTAAGGTAAGCCAATCTCTTTGGCTTCTAGGATTGTCGGGTTGGGTCAGTACTGCATCGCGGGGCTAGGTTATCACCTACCGTGTGCCGTCTGTCCAGTGTTGACTCCCATTCAGTGCAATCGGGCATATTTAGGCTTGGACAATGGTAATATAAGCGGGTGAAGGTGATTCCCCTCCCCTCTCGTGGGGGAAGGTTATCACTTGGACCTTGTCCAAGCCTAATGGCCCTTCCCGGGATCTCGACGTCTGTGGCCCACCCCCGGAGTCAACCCTGGACGTTACCAATTGATGCCCGTAGAGTTATGGATTTCCCGTTTACGGTGCTGCTCGAGAGCAGCCGCCTGGCGGCACGTACACAGATTTGTTTACAGTAGGATTTCTGAGGTATGCTAAGTGAGTCAGCTTGCAATTGAAATGGCATAGTTAGGCTTGGACAAGGTAAGTATACGCGGTCTAGGTGATAACCTTCCCCCGCGAGAGGGGACTCAAAGTCATGGTATTTCAAGTGAGCATATTATATTCATTACGTTCATTTATGATTTGGACGGATTGGGCTGCAAAAATTCGGCTATATTTCTACATGATATAGTTAGCCCAACATACGTTTAGGGTAGCAGGAGGGCACAAGACCATATAATCAGTAATAATTCCCCACAGGGTCTTCCCCGGGTTGTCAAGAGTTGCAGGTACCATCAAAATGGTCACAATGCATAAAATGACAATGAGGCACAAAAAGTCACATGCCCCTATTTTTGGATGGCGTGGCACTCGGGTCTTCTCGGGACTGGGGTGAATTGGCCAGTAAAGTACTACCAACTTGTTACGTTCGATGAGCCAAGATTTCAGTGAAACCCAATAGTGATTTATTAAAAAAAGGGTTCCATAACCAACAATACATGCAGTGCTCAATTCAGAGAAAAGTCTAAGAGATTCAGAATAATTGGACAAGTTAACCGAGACTTACTGGAAGTTGAAGGTTGACTTCAGTTGCTGGTGCTCAAGTCGACATCAGAGGGAATTTCTTTTTTTTTAAAAACATGAGATTGCGCATATAGCGCCACCGTCAGTTTTGTCAATAACATAGTTAGGCACAGACCACAAATAATGCCTCCTTAATTAATATACCAACTTAAGGTAAAACGGAAAAATAAAACTTGAGCGAGTACATAATAGAACTACGCTTTTTGGAGGAAAAAACCTCATCAGGGAGGGAAGATCATAGAGGAGGGCATGTAATTCCCTCGATGTCGGACTTGAGACCAGAGAACTGAAGTCAACCTTCAAATTCCAGGTAAGTCTCGGTAACTTTACAATTCTCTGGTGCTCCAGTCACCAAGAGGGAATTCCATTGAGATTTCAAAAGCCACTGGGCCTAAACTATGCCAAAATGCCCAACAAAATACATTTCATGGCAAGAAAAATATGCCAAGGTATGGTACCCCTAATACAGTAGGGACCAAAAATTTGGAAAAATGTACTGGAGACTAAGTCAGGCCTATAGTAATGTAATATGTAGAAATTGTGGGGAAACAGACTACAAGCCTGTAAAATAGTTCAACGAAATTGCCAGAAATTTCAATTATGAACGATCCTTAATTTTATACCAATATATTATTGTCGCACAAGCTAAATCGTAAGTAGAAATGCTGCTGACCAAAGCTACATGGCAAAAGATAACTTTCCTTGTAAAACTTAGGTTCCTCAATAATTGTACATTGTGAAATACATCAAAATATAGAGTTGTTATCCCAAGCAACCGTAGGCAAAATCGCTAATGGAACAGCACGGTGACTTGCCATGTGTCTCATCCCAATTGGTCTAATGCCATTTTGTAGAACTCCAATTGGTATAATACCATTTAGTCTAACATACCATTAGGCTAAAACCATTAGTCAATAGCCATGTAGCTAAGATTCATCTGGTCTAAAACTTATATCGTCTAATATCCATATCGGTCTATAACCGAATTGTCTAATGCCAATTGGTCTATACCCATCTGGTCCAATATGCAATTTGGTCTAATATCCATTTGGTCAAATACCCATTTGGTCTAAAACAATTTGGTCTAATATCCATTTGGTCTAAAACCCATTTGGTCTAATATCCATTTGGTCTAATATCCCCCATTTTGGGTCTAAAACCCATTTGGTTAATATCCATTTGGTTAATGTTCATCTCAGAGATTCAACCCATGTTCACCAGAGGACAAGTTTTGGACAGCGTCGCATAGTGGGACCAGGAGGCAGGAATATGTGGCCCCGATTAACCTGTTTTCATGAACGACAAAGGTAATTGTCCTTTTTATGTTACCATATCTTTACTAGAGAGTCAAAGACTTTTGGTTCCTTCGTATCCGGCAAACTACAAACGCTCTAAATTCAATAACATTCAACTAACTGTTACATTGATTACCATTGAAGCAAATGCGATAGTTCAGAATGCGTTGAGAGTTAGAAGGACTGAATGGTCATTGAGCATAGAATCGATTGTTCTCCTCTATCGTACTGCATGTTTAAGATGTTTCAATGGGTGGAATTTAATTTCCACCACTGCACATCCCTCATTCACTGCTCATACCCTTCGGCAAAGTTATAGAGGTGACACACTGCGTTGAATCTACTATAGTCAATATTATTGGTTCTAATACCCTGGTCTAATTGCCATTTGGTATAATATCCATTTGATTCTAATATTCATATGGCTAATATCCATTTGGTCTAATATTTATATCATGATACTTTATGGC
>JAMKCH010050880.1:0-16156 GCA_023653785.1 Ophioderma brevispina
TTATTTTTATGGTTAATGCCTGCACATTATTCTGAACATGTATAAATCCTGAGCATATTAATCTTCTCCATGCACCAACATGTTCATAGACAATGGAACAAATAACAAATGAATAGGCTATGGGTGAATCTAAAGTGTTTAAAGGGGGGTGACCCGATCATGGTCCAATTTTTCTTATGTTTTCTTCCTCATGTAGAAGCATAGCACCAAAAAGATTTTGAGAATTGGTACTAAATTTACCCATAGGACAGCATGTACTAGCCAGTGTGGTCAAATACATTTGGGGATGTATTTTTTCATAACACTAAAAGAAAACATTTCTCAGACCTTCACTGGTGTACTTTACTAAGAAAAATATGAACTTCAGACACCAAAATCTCATCTCATTTTTTATGGGATAAATTGGGTCACACACCTTTAAGAATGATACACAAATGGATCCAAAAGTTAGCCCTGTAACTTTTTCTGCTTCTTTACATGTAAATGTATTTTGGTATGCTTTTCCACTTTCTAAATGTTTCCTGATTCAGTAATGTTTCATCTGTCCATTGAAAGCAATTTTTATGTTTCTGTTACCATGTATTTGCCAGGTTTAAATACAGGCCAATCTTTACTGGTTGGTAAACTGAGTAAAGCAGATGTGGAAGTGGAGTATGTCTCGGATATGGTAGAAGACTACACGCCCTTCATCTCCAATCCAAAATTGACTTTAGCAGATTCTGTGTCTAGAGAGCTTCAAACTCGGTAAGAACATGTAGATCGAAACAAATCTGCAAATGTAGTGTTCTATTGTGAGGTCAGTAATGTAGGCAGAATTGGAAAAATAACCCAGTGACCAGTGTATAATCCCATGCTTGAGTAAAATCCCACCCCTAAGTTGGGGAAGATTTTAGAATATTCTAATGGTCTGTGTATTATTTTATTTTTTTTAAATGGCCTACACTGACTGCAAAATTCAGCCAGCTACTTTCTTAAAATAACAAATCTTGAGCATTGAACTCAAAAGATAAATTTCCTAACACTAATTCCATTTTGAAATTAATATTCTACCTTAAGCTTGTTTTTCACAATGTCTTGAACATACAAATGTTTGCATATTAAATACAATTTACAAGCAAAAACTCAGCTCAGTTTCTAGTTCACCATTCACACAATGTTCTACCTCACTCAGATGTGATTATGCCTGATTTTTCTCCGATTTTGTTCATATTCCAGTATAAATAACAAAATATTTGTAACTTAATGCCAAAACTGCACAGGAAATACATAAAAAAATAACTAATCAACTTTTGGAGTTTTATCATGAATGTTGTAGGACTAGTTTGAGGACAAAAGTAGGTGTTCAGAGAAATATAGGTATAGAGAAATAAATGGGCAAAACAGCATAAGGGATATAGTAAGGAATAAGTATAGACCATCACATGAAATCTAACATGCATTATAAAAATGTTGTGATATACAAGCCGAGGCACGCATGAATGTAAATATTTAACACAGTAAATGGGGGCTTCATATTCCTCTCAGTATACTAGTCCCAGCTTAAACAGTTAAAATTCCTGAATAGGTCAAATAGGGTTCATAGTAAATTTGATACTCACAAATATAAATACTTCATATAAAAATATTTAGGTCAAAGAGGTCACAGAGATCACCTGGTGTTAAATATTGCTTGTCACCACAAAACAGCAAATAGGTTCATTTTTGTGTGACTTTTTTTATTTTCTTTTGCTAATAAAAGCACTTTTAAGTTATTTTAAAAGGAGGTGAAAACTACCTCAAATACAAGAAAGATGAAAACTACTCCAAGTATTGGAAACCAGCTATTTGTAACAGGTTCCAAATTTGGAAGTGGCTGCATGTGTTTGTGTGTACTCTAGAGATGGACCTTTTTAACACTGCATGGCTTCCGGCAAGATGCCCATATTATCGCTTAAGCTTAAAAGTGTGGGCCTATTCATGCATCAGGTTTCCATAATTCGCCTTGGTTTTTTTTACCACTAAATGCCTATAATGTTTAAATTACTGTAACTGTTGTTTCCAAACAATGTTTCAAGTAATTTTCCTGATTATTTTATGCAGGGTGTTAGGCTACCTAGAACCATGTTTCTATGTCAGTGTTTTAGCCCAGCAACAACTTAAAGATGTGATGGTGTTAGTAATAACAATTAATACTGAGGTTTGATTGTAGGAAATATGCCCAGAGTACTTTACTGGGAACCAGGTAAGGGGAGAAAAAAGATATGAATTTCAGTGTGAATAAGATGTGTGGTGTAGTAGTCAAACAATTAATACCGGAGTTGAGTAGGAGATATGCCCGAGTACTTTACTGGAACCAGGTAAGGGGAAAAATATGAATTTCAAGTGTCCATAAGATTGCTGGTGTTAGTATAACCATTAATGCTGGAGTTGATGTAGGAGATATGCCCAGAGTACTTTACTGGGAACCAGGTAAGGGGAAATATATGAATTTCAATGTCATAAGATGTGATGGTGTTAGTAATAACAATTAATACTGGAGTTGATGTAGGAGATATGCCCAGAGTACTTTACTGGGAACCAGGTAAGGGGAAAGATATGAATTTCAATGTCATAAGATGTGATGGTGTTAGTAATAACAATTAATGCTGAAGTTGATGTAGGAGATATGCCCAGAGTACTTTACTGGGAACCAGGTAAGGGGAAAGATATGGATTTCAATGTCATAAGATGCTATGATGTTAGGTAATAACAATAAATAATGGAGTGTTCTGCTCGTAGAGGAAGATATTTTTATGTCCAAGAAGGAAATAAAGATACTCTAACAATCAGTGTGGAGAACACATCAAGATTTATTCTAAAAATGTTAATTTGTACCTTTTGACTTTCATTAAAATAAAAAAAGTAACCTTTCAAATCAAGTATTTCCAGGGACATAGGCAGGTTCAATGGGGGACTGCCAAAGAGTGGACCTTTTGTAGGTAAAAAAGTAGACCTGATAGGCCCAGCCTTATAAAAGTGGTCCATTTTTGTGTTGTGTGCAATAGGGCACATAAGGATTGCTTTGGTAGTCTGTGTGTGTGTCTGTGTATCCGTTTGTGGTAAAAATGATAACTCTGAACATAATTGCCCTCAGTTTCCACATACGTACACACATTTTCATGGCACTTGCATGTAATGGTCCTTTGTCTCGATTCACAAACTGCAATGGCAGATAACACATGCATTTTTAAAGTACCTTGTCACAAAAAAGTACCCTTTCTGTAGTTTTCCCATGTTTTTTACCCTTTAATGGTACTATTGAACCACAGAAATGGGCGTGGATGCACACCTGGCTTCCTTACTGAGTATTTTAAAATTATCTCAGCATGATAAACCGGTCATTTTACAATCCATCATTTGTATCTGATATATATTTATTTTCAACATCTAATATTTTTTAGATCTTGGTCAATGGATGGATGCATGTTTGACCTGTGGAACTGATTCCACACCAACCTACAATCCTTCAACGAGAGTGCTTACGGTTGAGGTAATCATTTTATTCAAAATAGTTTCACAATACTTTTTAAAGGTGCTTGTTCCAATTAATGTGTATTGTGTTTTTTACTTGAAAGGAGAGCCTGGCACTTTTATAGACTCAACCACCAAGTATCGTGGGAAAAATTGTGGTTTTGATGGTATATTTATTACTGTGCTAATATTGATGGTTAACCATTAATATGGCAGGGTTTTTTTATCCCCCAGCACTTAAGCAGAAGGGGGATTTTGTCTTACTAAAATCTGTCGGTGTCTGTCCATCTCTGCATGTACCCGTCAGATCCCTGACCCGATCTAGATGACACTTGCACCACAGGATACTAGTATCTACCACTATTTGTGCTGTGACAAACAAATCTTGTTCTATTTCAGGTATGCCACACCAGGGGAGAATATCCCACGCCTACAGCCAATACATTCTTCAAGCAAGAGACCCAGTTCCTGATAGTTGCTACATCAGATACAATTGCTAATGACCCACCTGAAATCACCAACATACCAGCAGGATTGACAATACCAAAAGATGGAGGTATGATTGCAAATTAGTGTGTTGACTTTTTATTTTTCTCTTTATAGATTGTGTCTTCTTGCTTTAAGTGGTTTGGCCCAATTTAATGACTTGACTGCATAAACAATCCGTAAATGTTCACACCAAAATCCCAATCCGTTAGATATGAGAGCCTAAATTGATTTTTGGAAACTCCAAGCTTCTATTATAATATTTGGTCTAATAACGTCTCGGGTTGTATCATTCGGGTTCTCTCAGGTTGTATATTTACTTGATCCTCGCCTACATTGAATTGAGTTTGGCATCGTCATAGATACTGCTAGAATCATGATTTAGTCATTCTCCTTCTAAACCATAATTTTGTTTAAACTCAGGGAGAATCTGTGTAAAAGTAAACTCCATTGGAATAGTGTAAAAGTAATTGGGTTAATTAAAATGGTAGAGACTAATTGGAAAAACGGGAGGATTTCAACTCAAATAGCATGCAGATTATCATAGAAAGAGTAATGTTTTTTTGAATTGGTATGTAGTTTTTAGCAACAACTCATTCTCTGGTTTGATGTTACCTATTTGTTTGTTCTATAGGCCACAATGATGTATAAACTAAAACGGTCTGATGCCAATGGTGATCCTTCAGATTTCTCTGACCCAGAGGCAGTCAGAACATGGCCCAGCGACCCTTGACCCTGATGGTTCATTTAAATATGTTCCATGCCCAGTGCTCTGGTGTGGATTACTGTAGATGTAATGAGTATGTATAGAAAATAAGCTTAATTTAACTATAAGTATAGAATTTATGGAGACAATGGAAATGAAAAAAAAAAGCTATAGTATTGGCACAGCGACCCTTGACCCTGATGGTTCATTTAAAATGTTCCATGGCCCAGTTGCTCTTGGTGTTGTGGAGTACAGTAGGTTGTAATGAGTATTGTATCGATCAAATAAGTGTAATTTACTAAAGTGATAGACTTATGGAGACAATGGAAATGGAAAAAAAGCATAGTAGGCAATAGCGACCCTTACCCGATGGTCATTTAAATAGGTCCATGCCCAGGTTGCTCTGGTGTGGATACAGTAGATGTAATGGGTATGTATCATGAGTTCCTTAAAGGGGGATGGCCGATTTAAATACAAAGTTTTATATTTAAAGTTTTAATTTTGATAGATTGGCTCTTCACCCCAAATTCAAATCTGTAAAGTTTCACGCCGAGATTTCAATCCGTTTTGCTGTGAGAGCTAAAATCGTGATTTTGTAAGCACCATAGAATAGTTTTAGCGCACTGTGTAAAAGTAAATTGGGCGCACCAAAATGGGGGCGTTTTCGCTCATAACTTCCAAACCAAATATCATTTGCCCTAAGATTTCACCGGGTAAATGAGAGAAAAAAGCAGCTTTCTTCTGATATCCAAAATGTTGACCACTTCCGTGGTTAAAATCTTGGGGCTCTGGGGACGGGGGAACGGGCTATTAGGGATAGGGCCATGGACCTTTAATAAGGGAGATGCCGTTACGCCCGCGTTTGAAGAATAGGCGGCCAATGTAACCGTGTTTTGAAATTTATAAAATATTCATTACGAGTCATCCATTGAACTTCACCGCAATGCGCCGTAACCGTTGGCTGGAAACGGGCCGCGTTTCTATTGAAAATGAGTGAATATATGAATAATCGGTATTACACCAGATTATGGAAATCAGGGAATAGATGAATAAATTGGTACACCCCAACTATGGAAATAAGTACGGACTGCGGCAAAAGATAGTTACGGCTTTTGAGCTGGCGTTCGCCTGCTAGTATAATAAAGTGAAGTCTTTGATTTGCACCATACTGTTAATGAAACATATTTCAAGAAGACTAGTGGGAAAAATTACTGAAATAATGTTCAATTTCCAATATATTGTAACTAATCGACATTCAATTTATTTAGATATGCGAACAAAATGATGTTAAAATAAATAAGTCACGATGTGAAAACACAACAGAAGTTCAACGTGTGTAAAATAAAACAAATATATGTCGGTGCAAAATATGTCGGTTATGTGTTTCTTACACTCGAGTTGTCAACTTAAAACTGCCAGAAACAGTTTGTGGGTTAAGCTGGATCTTTAATATTACATTTACCAAGTAACTTAATGTTCGCATTTTAAGAAAAAGAAAAAATGGGACTACTGTCATCTACTTGTGAGATCTTCTTGTTTCTCTTGGACTCGTAATAGTTATGTTCACTCATGTTTGGTCGCATATAGGGCCCAGGCAACCATTCCTTTCAGAGGCAGGGGCAAGCAAGGGACCAGCCAGGGTCTTTTGACCTCATACAAGTTACACTACTGTGCGTTCTCTTTTTTTATCCCTTTAAATGTTTTTTATCTTTCCCTTTACTACAGTTATGGAATACTAACACTATCCCTGTTTGACAAGCTTGCGCAAAAGACAGTTTCACTGTGTCTGTGTCCAGTAGTAATGATAATCCTATAGCATTTGATGCTCAATATGCACAACTTATAAGAGGCACCGGTAAGTAATCTTGCGCGACCTCAACATCTATTGTAGACCAAACCAGTGTGGTATCAAACCAAAAATAGTGAGTCAGTCACTGGGTACTAGCAAAAATGTAATCCCATTTTAGCGAACCAACCACACAATCTCGACAATTTACAATTACTAAGAGTAATAATTTATTAGTAACGTAGTTTAATATTTCATCCACGGTTAAAACTGCGTGTTGGTAAATTAGTTTGTGTCTATCATGACACTCAAATTTACAAAACCTAACACTATAGGACTGAAGCCACATGCACAGCTGTTTTGAACAAGGTCTCCTTTATTAAAAACCCAAAACGAGAATAAAACATTGTGACAACTATCTGGAGTATTATTCCACTAATACATGTATTAAATTTATGAAATTACAGTCTTTCTATGGGGAAATAGGGATATAGAGGGCTATAACAGGCAAAATCAGGACTTTGTGGCCTATATGGAAAGACCTCCCGCCAATGGATTTTTTTTCTGTTTTGTAAGGTAATAGCTCGTGCATGTCCCTACATATAAGTTGTCAAAAATTGTGTCAGCCATTGGTAATTGCTACAAAAATAAAAGAGACAAATTGCATGGGGTCAACCAGCTGTGATTGAGCACTGTTCTGCCTGCTTGTTAAAGCGTTTATTGGTATAAATCTCATCGACACCTATAAATTGAAATATCCCTAAATTAAAGCGAACAGATGGTTTCATGGCCATGTGTTGCCTGGGAAAGAACCAGATTTGTTCCGACAATATACAAACAATGTCCAAACGATCATGGAGCTACCATGTTTATCCCTGTGGTATATTTACAACGCCATGCCATACGAAACAGAAGCCAGCGAAAAATATATCCCTCTACGCGTTATATCAGTCAGTCTGCCACAAGTCTTATCCTTGTGAACTTGTTGAGCACACAAGGATAGGAGCGAATTTCGTTTAGAATTTTTTAGTGCAAAAAAAATACACTTTTTAAAACCTCAGTGATATGGGAAAATGTTAAGAAGGTTGTTTTAGATATCATTTTGTGATTAATTAACAAGGTTTTAGTTGGCCTTAAACATAACAATCCATGAAAAACGTGGACATTTGACAAGGGGGGTCGCGTAATATTTAGTTTTATCGCAGTAGCACTGGAACCACTGATCTCTTACAATGATTGGCTACACAACAGGTATTGTATATTAGATGAATGGAGCACTGGCGGGCGGGACTCTTGGTTTCACCGAACACAAAATACAATTCCAGAAACAACTGTTTAACAGAAGGTCTCGGGGCACGTTTTAGAGGATCCTCATGCTATCCATACGCGCATTAGAACTTCACATCGATGCCCACCCTTGTAACTTCCCCTGAATTGGCTTGATTCTGTAGTCGGTTATGTCGCTTATCCACATTTCAATGGGAACAATGGTGTATAATAATATGAACGGCTCTCTTAACCACCTGCTTGGGCTCTTTTTGGTTGGGATGACCAATATGGCTCATCAGTGATTCAATTACGAAGCCCAGGTTTCCAATCCATGTGTAGAGATCAGTGTTCGAAACCCACTAATGCGCGGTTCAGCAATCTACATACTTTTCCAATTGTTCAAGTTTGAAAAAACTAATGAAAAACATAAACATTAAAAAAAACTATATATTTCTCAAGAATCCCAGGCTCATTTTATAAAAAAAAATAGGATAAATGTATGCCATGTGATAAATTTATAATTTTAAAGGGGTAAAAACGTTAAAGTAAAGCTGTGTATTGTTAATTTCAAGTTAAAGTAGTAGTAAATGCGATATAGTCTTTCATACAGGCCAGAACTGGGACTAACCACCGATCATCTTTCAATTGGTGGTGTGAAGAAAGCCTAAACTGGCGTGTGGCAAAACGATAGCGTTAAAAAATCAACGTGCGGCTTCCTTAATCGTCTAACTGCTCGAAGTTATGGCGTGAAAATGGCGTTTTTTCCTCGCAAGTCATACTCCAATGACCATGCAAACCATCTGGTACGTCATATTAAGGATATTCATTATAGTGTTCCGATAGATGTTATACCAATAAATCCCTTTAAGTGGCAGCTACAGGCTTTTGAAAAGGTGGGGATCCAGTAGTGTTCTCAGAGTTTTAGAGGTGGTGGCAAGCGTTTGCAACTCCCTCCCCTGATGACCTAGTCAGGACGGCCATAGAGTGCTTTAAACCATTTTTGGGGTCTAGAATAACAGTCGCTTTATTGAGGGGGCGTCATATAACCTACATCCCCAGACATATTGCATTTACTCCTCGAATCAGTGGCCCGCAGCTTAAATGGCCATCTTGATTGAAAGCACTGGCTACACAAGTGCTGCAACCCAAAGCCATACCTTCAAATATGTGTGCAATATCCTGCCTTACCGTGTTGACATCACTGACTCGTGGATGATAAATGCACTATAGGGTGTGCTTTTCCCCCGACTACCATAACAGACAGCCTGGTATTAAACTAAAAATTACTGCACCCGTTCTTTCTAGCGGGGTTCGTTAATGACAAAAAGCCCAAGGCTAGGTATTTCGAGGGCGAAATGGGTGTTTAAGAGGAGGGGAAATGAAATGAGAACTCCTAGGCTAGCGTCCCAGATAGTGCTTTCCTTTTCGTTTGTTTAGATATCATATTTAATTTCGTAAATTTCGTATATTCTTAGCTCCATTTGTGTCCACAAAATACAACGGTATTTTAATCTGCACTTAACCCGATTCCATACCTGATCATTCCCTACTTTCCAGAACACCCAAAAACAAACACTAAATTCACGATCGCAAATTCGATCATTAAAAACCCTTCATAAGGCCTCCATTTCTTATGATTCGGACTTCCATTTTAAGCACGGAAAGTCCCCAAACTCCTGTTCCCAAATCTAGGTCCAAATTCATTGCAAACTGATTATTTTTGTAAATCATTACTTTGAGTTTAGTATTAAGGTTCAATATTTACTAAAATGAACACATCGTTTTCTTTGCCATTTGTTTCAAGGTATTTCCTAAAATTCACTATCTGCGGTGCTAGGTAGGGCTCATTAGCTTCGGAGATTATTCAGTCCAGTATAAATTTAAAAGCTCTTAAGTTATTACCATTTATCTCAACTTCATAGACTTTCAGATATTTTAAACAACACCTTACAAAATCATTTATAAAGTATGTATTTGATAAACAGGCTTTGTCAAAGACTAGGACCAGTTTCGCAATCTCAATTACCCTAGGTTTAAGTATTCCGATTCCAGTGGTAAACCAAGCCCGCGCAATACCACGCCCGCAATCCAGCGCACTGTCACGCCTAGAAAACTTGTAAACCAACTTCAGAAATTTTGAGAATCACTCTGGGTATATCCTGTAAGTCGTGCAGCCTTGTTTACCTACTTTCAAGTTGCCAGATACTGAAATGTCTATTATATGAGCATTACGTATTCGCTACATAAATTAAGCGGTTTTAAATTTTCAATGTTCAAAGTAAATGCTATAGCTTTCATACCGGCCGAACTTGAACTAACCACCGATCTCTTTCAATTGGTGTGAAAGACTAACTAAACAATGGCTTTGTGGCAAAACGATAGCGTAAAAATCAACGTGGCGGCTTCCTAAAATCGTCTACTCTGCTTTTAAGTTATGCGGAAATGGCGTTTTTTCTTCCTCGCAAGTATACTCATTCACCATGCAAAACCATCTGGTACTTCTATTTAAGGATATTTCATTAGCTTTTCCGATAGATTTAATACCAATAATCCCTTTTAAGTGCACTAAGGACTTTTGAAAAGGTGTGAAATCCAGTAGTGTGCTCAGGAATTTTAGAGGTGGGGCAAGCGTGTGCAACTCCCCTGATGACTAGTCCCCAGACTGCATATAGAGTGCTTTAAACCATTTTTGTGGTCTTTAATAAGCAGTCTCTTTATTGAGGCGTCAGTATAAACCTACAATCCCCCGCATAGTGCATTTATCTCTTCTCGACTCAGGTGGCCGCAGCATTAATGGCCAGCATTGATTGAAAGCACTGCGTACACAAGTGTGCACTCAAAGCCAATACTTAAATACGCGTGCAATATACCTGCCTGACCGTGTTGACATCACTGACTCATGGATTATAAATGCACTATAGGTGTGCTTTTCCCCCCGACTAACATAACAGACAGCCTGTATTAAAACTAAAAATACATTGCGGTCCCCTGCTTGTGTTTGCCATCCCCATCATGATTGTGAATGATAGGCCTTATATAACCTTTGCCCTGATATGTAAACCTTTGACCATATAAATGTGGCGCGACTTTCTCAGTCAAAGAGATAAACAAACAATTTTAATATTCTAAACTTTGGTAGCGGCAACTACAAATTTTTGGGAGAGGGACTTCAGGGGAGCGGCACACAAACCTAATATAAAACTGTGGCCAGAAAACAATTGCCTCATAATACTAAATAATTGTAATATAAAATAAATAAAAACAAGAAAGAATAAGGAAGCTACAACGTCGAGCAAGCAAGGAAGACGCTGTCCAGAACAGGTAAGGCTTGTTATTTCTGTCGAACGAATGTAGAAGCTTCTACTATTACGTAACTTGTCGACACCATTCGGTTCTTATTCGTGCATGCTGAACGATTTGTAGACCATTTTTACTTCAATTCAACTTGATTGCTATTTTAACCATTTGTTTACACCTTTCCTATCGCATTAATTTAACCATTCATTGCAATCAATTTTAACACCTTATACTGTCGATCACATTTTTGTTTCATATTACACAGCGATCATTACATCAGTCTATTTTAACCCTATAGTCATACAACGCAGTAATTCAGACAAGGAGAATTGATTTATGGTTGTCGTACATGTTAAATAAATAATAAAAATTACATATACCTTTATTGTATACATATACTTTTATTTGTACATAAAGGGCCGCATAAAAGAGTGCGCAGTGTCTGGTTTCTCACAGCCCCCATGGGCAAATGGTAATGAATTGGAATTAAATGGCCGTAAAAAATTTAATTGAAATGGGAAATAAGGTTGAAATGGGAACTTAAATTGGAAATTTCTGTTTATCAATATTTGCGAGCAAGAATTGTGGTGACATTATATACGAGCACATCGATCTTAACTATTTGCACTTATTTCAAATATTTTATTTTTGTTATTTTGTATATTTTTATGTTTAACAATTCTTTTAACTATGATGCTCGATCACGCAGAGCCTAACTATAACCACGGCACAGCTTGACCAATGTAACCTAACTTTCTGGTTTTATATAATTAAATTAAATTTTAAATTCATGAATTAATAAATGCAAATATAGTGTTATTTAGTTTTTGGGAAGTTGTTTCGTAGGCTTCTTGAATTTTTTGTGTGATTGGTGTGGACTTATTTGTGTTGAAGTAAATGAATACGATCGTCTGCCTTTTCATTAAAGCGACAATTTTAACAGGATTTTCCCGGCAAACTCGCTGGTTGCCGGCAGTTTTTTGGTGATACATTTTGTATGCACGTTGGAGCTCAGAATGGATATAATGGAACCAAGAGACAGGCAGTATCATCTGTGAATAAATTGTCAAATTAATAAAATCATAGCGAGAGCAAAACTTTTTAAGAAAGGTAAAAATTTCATTATAAAGTACAACATGTCAATATACCATAAAATACCTAAATTTGAAAATGTTTTCATCTACTTTGTCCACGGGAAGCTTGAGCGTGGGCGCACTCGGCCCGGGTGTTACGCTGCCTTTCAACCGGGGCACTGAGCAGCTTGCTTTGCTGTTCACCCTCGGCACAAGACCGTGGGTTACTACTTGCATGAGCTTACCGGCTCAGCGCACCCATTGAAGTGTGTGGTGAACCCCCCGCGGGTTTCTCCCCAATCTCAGGTGCTCACTTGACGATGTGCGTAAACCTATAACTGGGAGAATTTTTTGCGGAGAAATTTTGTACTCTATCTGCTCTCATCCTCGGAGGCCAAACCAAGAAGGACAATAATTTTGGATTTCGTGCCGAGAGTCAAGTGAAGTGCGTACCGAAAGTGCGATCCTCATTGGCTTATTGAGAGCGATGAACTAGTTGTTATGATAGAAATCAGGATCGTTACCTTAAAGAAAATACATTTTTTGATTGATCTAAGTATGAACTAGAATATTTTTATGCTTATGTGATATCTAGCTACAATACTTTCTGGAAGCTCAATATTTAATCTACTATTTTATCAATATTGCTTCTGTTACCTGTGTTATTTTGAAAATTTGTTCTGAATAGAAAATCCCATACTGCCTGTGGTTAAGCCGTATCAAAGAGAAAATGGCATCTCCAGGGTCCGTGAAAACGTAAACAAAGATCGAACTTAATTTGGCAAATGTGTGAGCTACGAAATCCTGACCATATTTTGTGTGCAGGAGGTTTTTTCCCTTAGCATAATAGGCCAAAAGAATGCTATGGGATGATTCTGCAGTTTCAAGACATTTTACTGCCCGAAATTCCTAAAATGGCCGACATGAATCTTCGCGATTCGACTTGGCAAATTCTGAATTTGAGGTACAATATTGGCCTAATAACTGACAATTTGAGGTGAGATTTGAGTTTTACATTATCTCAACTAGTATAGATTATTTTGGGAAAGTTCAAAACATGAAGCAATAAGCTTAATTTTTTCGAATGAATTTTTTACAAAACAGTAGTAACAATCAATTAATCTGTACAGTTACTTAGCCAACCACTCAGATTTAGTACAGTGCATGAATAGCATTAATGTGCTTGTTACATGTACAATAAAATTATTTTATTTTTTTTATTTTTTTTATTTTTTGCTTTTTTTAAGTTTTTTAACTTTTTTAATTTTTTCTGCAATAATGGGTCGCCAATGCTATTTCTTTATTAAATTGAGCTGTTTTTAGGTAATAGAATATAAATAAGGGTTTGCATTGTCATTTATGGGCTCCATATGTATCCTCGGCCAGAACAACTTTTCAAATAATGGGAACTCGGCGCGCTTTCTGCCCATTTATTTAGTTTTTCCGAACTCGGACACATTATTTGCCCATAAATGGCACTGCAAACCCTTTTTTCTTAAATATTAGTGCACAAAAAAAATGAAAGCCTAGCGCTTCCCGTCTTCATACAAAAGAGGGTTTCCATGTAATTGAATTGAGGTAAATTTTTTGACATTTTTCTGTAACTTGACCTCACATGACCTTTGAACCTTGGTATGTGACATTTGCCTCATTATGAATGAGGATCCCATGTTTACATCTATGACTACAAGTTATAGTTGAAATTCATCAAATGTCATGCGATTATTACTAGGCAAATGTTAACCCTTTTTTTTGTTAACACCTTTTTTTTTGTTAACAACCCTTATTTGTATTATTCGGTCCATAAACAAACAGAAATTACACTCCAGTTGTGTGTACAATCACTGTAATTACAATATATGTTCATAACACCAAACGCAAGATCAGAATCAGTGAAATTTTTGGGAATAAGCTTTTCTCAAGAATCTAGTGAAACATAAACAAAACAGAAGTGCAGAATCCCGAAATGCACTTTTAACTGAAAGTTTGTAGTGACAAAGTTGGGTATGGATCACTGGACTTCACCAATGTATCCACCTATGCCATTTATATCTTGCCTGGTGATGTTTTTTCTGACACATTAATCCAAGTGCTCTATACTATTGCTGTTTTTTGGTTGGTTTTTCAAATTTATGATTTCTCCTCTCTTCATATCTCATTGCCCAGATCTTGGTGGATGAAAACTCGGCTGATTTACCAACACCAACACTTCAGTATGACCCCTGGTGCATATGACGGTGAATTAGACAGTATCGACCATAGTAGAATTAAAACCCGAACATGGCCACTGCTACATTAGGGGGCACAGGTCAGACAATCATTGCCTTTAAAGCAGATTGCAACACAGAGTCAGAGACTGTTGGAGCTGTACCTGTGGGCTTAATCTTTGATGCAAAGGCAAGTACAATAAAAACTATCACTTGGGAATTCGTCAAGGGTCTGTGACCCACTACGTTTTGTCAATATATCTTTATTACACATTGCTTTCCAACTTCATTCAAGTGAAGCTGGTGTCAATCATGTCAGAGTAGGTTAGTGATCAGCTACCTCTATACTTGGACATGAAAGTCTCAACATCAAAACCGTTAAAACTTTCTATTACTCACCGAGGTATATACCAGCGACTTATTTCTTGGTCTGCCAAGACCAGGATTCGAACCCGCGACCTCAGGTCTCAAGTCGAGTGGGCAGTGAATAGAGCTAAAGAGGGATTCCCCGTTAGTATATTCCACTACGTTACTTTATACCTTGTGACATTTCCTCCCGCGTCCTTACAAGGCACGTCCCAGGCCTTAAACGCCTGCCTCCTTGATTCAAGGTACGGTTCTGAAAGTAATTTCGATCCGCACGATTTCCACCCAAATTTGTCACAAAAACCCCTAACGTCATAAAACAGTATAGTGTCTTTAATTACTCATCGAGGTATACCAGCGACTTCTTTCTCGGTCCCGCCAAGATCGGGATTAGGACCTCCAGTCTCAAGTCGAGCGCGCAGTGAATCGAGCTAAAGAGGAATAATCCGGTAGAATCTATTGCACTAACATTACTTATACCTAGTGGACATTATGGTCTCACATTAATATGGTCCTGAAAGCAATGCACCCCGTCCATCTGTTGCCAAATGTTGAATACCCATGCTTTGCATCATTGTGAATAAAGGGCATTTTTCCAAACCAATTGCACTTTTTTTTTCCTACAAATCACAAAAGACTTACTTTTCATTTAGAAAGTTCATGAAATTTTTGAAAACGTTGGTTTAGTGCAGAAAACTGTATTAATAGATTTTATTTCGATCTGGGATTGTATGATTTCACCATGGATTTTCATTACACCTATAGTGACAAGGGCTTTCATTTAGAATAAGTTGATGCAAGTTTGGCAGAACAGGCACTTATTTCCTTTGGCCAGTGCTCACCAGCGTGAAAAACCAGGACGAAACTGGAAATAACATGTGTTATTGACCATGTTGGTAGCTGCAACCAAATTTGCGTAAATTTGGCCCAAATTAATGTAAATTGGGCTAATTTTAGAAAATTGATAAAAAGGAAGGAACGATGAAATGTTGTGGATAAAAAGTTGTGAAAAAAGTACCAAATCATTACACTGAACGATTTCCTTTACACATGTGGACATGAACATATGATTTCCTTCTGAGAAAGTTGGAATGCCCCAAATACCTAATTATACCCCTAAGATGAAATGGTCCGACCAGTTGCGTGACCCAAGGTCACACCCTGTCGACCAAGCTCTTCCTCAATTCGTTTGTCCGCCAGTCGGAAACGGATGTGTGTTTTACCGCAGATTGTAACGATAGCACCCAAAATTAACTGAGATTTGATACTGGACAGTGGTAGTCATATAGAATACTCCTACTACTATACCATATCTATCTGATTATATACTGGATTATATAAATGGATTTATCGCGCTCATTCGGACGGAATACTCGGCGACTTTTACGCCGTTGGAGAGCTCTTGTTTTAGTATCTTTTTGCCCGCCATTGAGGTCATGTGATCTGTGTAGCGGGAACAATAAAAGGTAAAACAAAG
>JAMKCH010050881.1:0-10021 GCA_023653785.1 Ophioderma brevispina
AGCCTGAAGTACAATTGTCACAAAAAACGGTAACTTCGGTAGGGATGTCAACACATCGATTTCCATGGCAGGAATTGGCACCGACTGCACCATTCTTGCTGTTTTTATGTTTTTTTACGGATGTAAACACCCACCCCAAATTGTTTTAAAATGTGTGGAAGTGATTTCAGTAAGGGTCTATTCATTATGTCTGATATTTTGGGCCATTGTGGCCCTTTCAGACATACAAGCTCAATCCTAATGAACTCTTTGTATGGCTGTGTTGTTTGTTTCAATCAATCGCTCAAATTTTAAAGGAGAAGTTGACGATATACTGGAAGGTAACTCAAATTGTTTGTATAGTCTTTCTGGATTTTGTGTTGTTTGTCTTTTCAATTTCTGCCATGATTGTAAAAGTTGTGTAAATGTTATGCATGCCTTATGAGTTTTCAGTAAGGGTTCAATGGCATTGATTGACATCTACCATGGAGAGTTTGTTTTCAATTTCGTCAATGACACAAATTTGTCGAAATGGCATATGAATTCTCATAAAGATTTCAAAAATTAAAGTTAAAAACTGATTTCTAGACCAAACAACTGTTGACTCGGCTTGAATAAGAATCAGGCAGATGATATAGCAGTATTTACTTTGTAGTGACATGGTGGTTGTGTAAGATGACTTGAATTGGGTATATTAATTAAAAAATTATAGGTTGTTGTGGGGTGGTTTGAGTGAATCTTTGATTGTCTTATTTTGGGTTCTATTTTATTATTTTCATCCCTACTAAAAGAAGTACATGCCTCAATAACAGGGAAAAAATGAAATGTGTTAAAATGCAAATTTAGGCAGTTTTTGAGAAGCGTTTTTTGTGTTTAGTCAAAAACTTGCCTTAGTCTAAAAACTTGAATTGGAAAGGCAAATTCAATTAGACCTCTCAACACATTTCTACAAAACCATACTGTATTTGCCACTAAATAAGGGTAGTAAATTATGAATGTGTATAGTTGAATAGAAGTCTGGTAAGATGATTCAATATGGTGCATCTTTGATGTTGTATTTATTACCAAGTTCATTCTTTCCAACCTGTTGAATGGTTATTATGAACAAATACAATATGTCCAAAGGGAAAGCTGTAAGATTGTGATGAAATTTCTAGTGAGATCAGTTGCATTGAGTCTTTTCAATCATCCATGTGAGCAGATGAAACACGTAGTGAACTGGGAAAGTTCTTGTGTTCTTCAGTCCCTGAGATGAATTGGAGGAAGGTTCAACACTTTTAGTCTATACTCACAGGAAATCTCTGCTTTTCTGTTCTAAAACTAGGGTTTCTCCACCAATCTTTCTTTAATTTCTTAGCTAAAACTCTACATTAGGGGTGTTACAATGGAGGTGGAGTAAATGTGCTAACGTGTAAGAAAAATTCCTTTAAAAGGATAAGGGGCGAGCAGCTCAAGGGGAAAATATTCCAGTAACAGGTTGGGATAAAAAGATGACATTTTGGGGATTTTTGCAAGTGACTATGTGATTTTTGCACATACTAAGCCGAGGCGGACATGAAGTATATATTTAACACAGAGTGAATAGGGGCTTCATATCAACCTCTTACATTCCAAGATTTTAAAGGGGAAAATGTGACCAATCAACTACTATAGAACATACTACACCTATTCGGGAAAACAATAAACGCTATACTTACCACACAAGATTGACCACTGCAGACTCACATTTACCAGCACCAAATGGAAGGAAGCCATATCCGGAGTTATTTCGCATGCCGACGTTGACGTAATTATATTTTACAGGATTCGGCACAACGTACCAACAATGATCAATAAACATTTTGTTTTAATTCTTATAATGCGATTCCCAAAATGTAAAGCTCAAAGTCAGAAATGTAACCCCTTTAAATTTTACTTCTATCACCCAAAAGACTAAATTTTTCAAAATGTTTTCAATTTGTTTGTGTGTTTGTATTTTCACCATCAAAGTTTCTAATCTACATCAATGACATATTACCTGTCATTCTACCGTTTTGAATCGCAAATACATGATCACATTTTATAAGAAGTGGGCAATTGCAATCTATATGATACTACTAAAAAGGAGATCAAAGGTCACACGCAATCTAGGTAAAGGTCACGCACGGGGGAGGAAATGCACTAGTGCTCACTAAAAATGGATCTGTCTGTCGCCTATGGTTTGACGCACTTTGATATGGAGCTGATGTTTGGCATACAGGTAGAAAAACAACGCCATGCGGTTTATTATCAGGTTTCAGGTGCCCAAAAAAAATCAAAAGTCATCTGCAGAGGTCACTTCGCCTAAAAAGCATAAATGCCAAAAGGACCGCTAACCTGAGCAAAGAACAGTCTGAGGTCAAAGATCACACACGCAGGACAAAGGTTGCTTAAATTGGGCAAGAAAACCAAGTAAAACAAGAACCCAAGTAAACACGAAGCTGGGGACCCCATAGTATATATACTTGACTGCATTTTTGCAACCATAAAACTATTGCCTCAAGTAAATAATTGTAATAAGTAATGAACTTTTCAACCCTGTCTAAATATAATAGTTAGAATGAGTCGTATTTTCAGTCATGATCAAAGCAACAGTACTACGCATGCAGCCAAAAAAAAAATAAGAACCTTTTTTTCATTAAAGGTGGCTGATCCAATCAAAATCCGACCATTCATGTTCCTCTAAGCCTCCTTTACATAAAAGCAATTACCTCAGTCCCCCGTTTGGATGAGTTGAGATTTGAAACGGTTTTATTCATAACATCAAAATGAACAACATCTTAAAGAGCCATGAGGAGATTTCCAGAAAGAAGCGCCCCACAATTTCTTCGAACCCCGTTTTTTTTTCCATATTGAAATGCTTACCCAATGTTATTAGATAGCACGTGAAGTGAATAAGCCGAATACGCCCGTCTTTATGGAATAAGATGAGGATTGGTTACGATTTCTGTTGTGACGACAGAAAGTCAAAGATGGTTTCTATATGGGAAACGATTACATAGCAGGCAAGTTCAAAACCAATGGTTGCGGTTTTCTTTTGACATTTTTGTCCAATAAATGTTGAAATGTTCTCGGTAGGTGGTCTACACTTGATCCAAGTGACATTTTATAGAAATTCATATCCTAAAAAACATCTCCTCATGTCACGTTCATTTAAATGGGCAATTCGTTGATGCATCACAGCATAGTACCCTTGGGTTTACTAAAAAATAAGGATTTTTTTATATATCTGACCGTGGTTTCAAGTATTACAAAAATAAAGCAATCATCTTTACTAATACCTTTCCTTACCAATACATGGATATTTCCTCTTTTGACTCGGCCCTTCCTTTTTAAAGAATTTTTATTTATTATGATATCGGCCCACAGATAATATCGCCCCCGACTTGCTGCATGTGATGCCAAACGTTTAAAGGTCCCTGCCAGATCGCTAAATAGCGCGTTCCCAGAAGCCCGGATTTTACCGGAAGTCCGTCAAACATTTTGGGTATCAAGAAGAAAGCTACTATTTTTCTATGTACCCTGTGAAATATTGGGCAAATAGGTTTGGAAGTTATGAGCAGCCAATGGGCCCCCATTTTGGTCGATCAATATTAATGGTACATGGGACTCTAGGGGCTTACAAATTCACGTTTCTTAGCTCCACAGCCAAAGGATTGAAATGTCTTGGTTGCGAAATTTTACAGTGGGGTTTGGGGGTGAAGGCCGATCTACAAGATGAACCCTTCATATCCTTATATAGGGCATCCCTTTAAGCATTCGTTAATCAATGCACTCATAACGATTTAAAGGCGCTGTTAACCAGCAAATACTGCTAATAAAATAAACTAAAAATATCCTAACATATACTAATCATACTTGTCGTCAAATTCATTTGTAAGTTTTAAGTAATGGCGATTTGTCTAGATTGGGATTTATTGGCCGCACTCCCTGTTGCCTGTTACGCCCTTTATTAATGTTTTATTTTAGTGTTTACCCCGTCTCGTGTTTTTATTTCAAACGCTCACGACTGTAAGCATGTGTGGGAGTGTGATCGCTTTGTATTTCTACTCTTTTGAAACATTAATACTTTTTTCTAAATGTACGTTCAATGTTTTTTCGCCTGGGGCCTATACTTTATTGAGTACATATTCCTATATCGTAAAATTGCACAACATTTCATAAACTATCATACTGTTAGATTTTAGAGTATAAAATGGCACGAATATTGTAAGAAGGCAAGTAGTACACTTGGGGCGAGGAGAGGGCAGGGGAGTGTCGTGGAGGTGTGGAGCATGGGGAAGAGTAAGATCAGAGGAGGTGAGGAAACCACTAAGCTGCGGAGAATGTATGGTGGGAAAAGCGATTATTGGGGATGTGGGTGTTCCGAAAAGAAGAGAGTGGTTGGAGTGGGAGCGGGCTGTTGCGCCGGGACAAAAAGGGGAGGGGTGCGGGTTAAGGGGCGTTAGGCTGCCGGGGGAGGTAATTTATGCGTTGTGGGAGACGGGAGTGGAGGAAGTTTGGGTATGAAGGGGGGAGGTAATGAGGGAGGGGGATTCTGCAAACACCACACTGCTATTCGAAAAGAAGGTCAAAACCCAAGCGAATAGAGCGGGTAGCCGTAGGCTACCCTCGCCCACAAAGGTGTACTGAATTAAACAAATGTCATCAACCATGCCATGCCAAACAAAACATTTATTGCAACTTAAAATACATGGGATTTATCAATTATAGAGCCTAATGAAAACTAAGTTCAGTCACCATTATCAGCTAAAGCTTTTCTCTTCTGAAACACCTGTAATTTCTGTTTATTGGAAAAATCTCCAAGGTGCCCGATTTCGCACTTAATGAACACGTCATTCTGTCACAGAACATTGCATATACCTGCAATATTTAGTGTTCCTGGCACATCCCCAGGGGAAGGAGAATGTGCTATTGGCCGAGAGCATGGTACGAAAGCAAAATTATTTACGAGCAAATCGCGATAAGGCTGAGGAAAGCGGGACACTAGAAGTAAAAGAGGACGGGTGGGAGAGATTTAAGGAATGCAAGAGTGTGGAAAAGAATCTTCCTACCCATCCACTTGTAGCTTGAGGAGCTCATTGTTTTGTAAGTTTTGTTCCGAGTGCCATTTTATGTCATTCAATATGTGGATATCCTGGGTAGATGAGTCGTTCCAAAATCGGTGGTTGTTATTAAACTTATCACTTTTATGTCGGCTCTCATTTTGTTAATGTGTTAAGTTTTGATAATCTTTTAAGATCTTTACAAAGTTCTCAGTTGCATTAATTTTACGGTTCAGATGCACTATATACTTTTCTTTGGGTTGATCAATTTTGATTTCTCAAAGGAACCATGAAAAAAGATATATTGATCTTAAAAATGATAGGTCTATGTTGTATCAACATTACATTAAAGGCAGGAATTTCACAAATTTTTTTAGGGCAAAATTGACCGAATGAATATGCTCCCAACAAAGAGGGGCCATAAAGAGTGCATTATTTGAATGTGATATCAGCAGATCAGTAGCTGTGATCTTGCTCACTGAGAACAGTCATAGCTTGCGCAGTATTGTTTCTCTGTTACTAATGTTGATTATGTGTGCACATATTCATGATCAGTAATCATTTATTGATCTGCTGTAAATTATTTTATGGACCACTTATTTTGAATGGAACTGTCAACCAGCTATTTGGATGAAGTTATTCTGCCACATTTTCCCCCCAAAATTTGAGATTATGCAAATTGATACTTTGCATGGTACAGCATTAAATCAATTATTCAAGTGAACTTATTTCATAGGTCCTTTTAAATACAAATTCCTATGAAATGAAGAGTGGTCTGAAGTCGAAGAGACGGTGGTTTGAGTGTCACAATCATGATCAGAAGGTTGTAGGTTCAAAACTCATTATAGCCAACCTGTAGTGTACCTGGGCAAGGCTATTACTCACTTCCCTCTCTCCACCCAGGACACTCCGCCATATGCTGGGAAGGTAAATTTATGCAGTCACTGTCAGACTTCAATGCAAGCGGTTGTTCGAAACCGGGTCCGAAACCAAAAATACAAGTGGCTTGTGGATGACATAGTTCTGTGTTGTATGTACATTTTTGAAACTACCTGTGTAATATTATTGGTTTATTCCATAGAGATCCCGCTGGTGAAGCCAGACCTTTGCTGAGATCTGTGAAAAGAATTATTTAATTAATTTAGATCTGAAATTTCCCCTATTTTCCAAGACAAAAGAGTTAACAAACATGGATGCAGCCTTACAGCATATCCTGACATTCTTTGCACCAAAACATCACAATTTAGTGAGACCCGAAAGAAGGCCCCTATTTGTGTACCGACAATGATTTCACTGTAAACACTTAATGTACCAAGTGGTAAAGTACAATGCTAGGCACACATGACAGACCCTGCCTGGGGTGTGAGTGAATAGAAACGGTTCACCCCATACCCTCCTTTTGTATTAAAGAGCTTCCATGGTTGAATATGTTAACGTCCTGTAACGGGTGGTTCCTGATAAACTAATGAAAAGGGAGAAATAGTTTTCCAACAACAGTGGGGGTAGAGCATGGCAGGCTGGTTCACATTTTGCACCACTTCAAGGAATTTATTCAGGTACTTAATTCTTCATCTAATTTGTATAAGAGCTACAGATTAAAATCAATCTGCTCTCTCATTTGGAATTGAAATAAACTGTTAAAACACAACATGGAGATGTTAAGCTTTCGGTCCCATGTACAGATAACTTTTGAAAAAGTTATCTGTTGATAAATGTTGTCTGCTGAAAAAGATAACAGTTGAAAAAGTGCTGTGTGTTAGCCACTGAGTTGTTAAATGTGTCATCTCTTTGGTTGACATTTCTTAAGATTAGTTAATGATTGCACAGCACATGCCAAATTGAACTAAATAAGAATAGTTGAAGCACAAGCAATAACAATAACAAACCTCATACTTGTATTTTTGATTTATTTGCTATGCTTAAAATAGCAATAGGTTACTCCAAGTAAAATGTTAACTACACTCCATATCTTATCACCTGTCAAATATTATCTTGAATTCCCCCTGTGTCTTCAAGAAGTGTTTGGTAGTGTTTGGTAAAAACACTTCATCTTCTACAGAAGATGTTTATATTGATGCTCAGAACATTTGAATTTGCTTTGCAAAGTGATTTTCCCCACAAATTCCAGGTACTGTTTTTCCCACTTATTTCTTAATGAAAACAAAAGGTTCGCAGAGTGAGGTTTCGGGCAAATGTTACACAATCAGCCGCATTTAAATCCCAAATGTCAAGAAATGAGATAAAATCTTGCATTGCCTGAAGCATCTTTTCAAGGCTCCTAGAATTGTCAAATGTGGCATTTTTGGGTCTCCAGAGACGGTGAATTTTGTGCTGTTGCCTTTCAAACCTACATGTTCCATACATCTTAGCAAGAACAACTCCATTTTGTCATATCACGGTTGGCCCGCAAAAGTTGTTCAAATCAACCCATGCGTCAGATATATTTGGTGACGGTACTTTAGATACCTATGTACACAGAGTGTGTTTATTCAATGACATATTGACACTCAGAACCCTCCAAAATGGGCAAATTGATGTTGCCGTAGAAACTCGGCGGGCACCATTTTGAGATGTATAGTCTCCATCCCTCTCCGTGGTATGTCAACAATGTTGTCGGCAGGTAGGATTTGTCATGTGTCCCAATTTCATCTCATCAGGTGGATGCAGTGAGATTTCTTTTAAAAGCACTGTGGCTGCCCTCCGTTACCTGTGTACTACCATGCCTAGTCTTCAGGTCAATGACCTTGCATATGAGAAAAGATTTTGTTTGCCTCACTCATTGTTGAGAAAAGCAAGTCGGTTGGTCAAGACTTTTTTCTCTTCTGTTTTTGCATACAGTATTTCTCTCTGTAATATTTACAGGAACAATTTTAAAAAGAGAACAAATCTTTTTCTCATTTTCTTTATTAATGTAACATTTTTTTCTATTTTATTTACTTGACCACTTATTCATTTTTTCACTTTTTTAAATTTTTTGGTTTTAATTTTCGCTTCTGCTCTTTCCTGTCCATTTTTTCTTTTTCTTTAGTCTTTTTGTTGTTGTTTTTTCTCTTCTGTTGTTTTTGTTTTTATGGTCCTGTCTTTTTAATTTTTTAAGAGACTGCAGAAATTAAGTTGTAATTTTCTTATTGCCATGTTGGTCTTATTCCCTTTGGCAATATATGGTATGCCCATTTCAAGAAACTATTGCTTTGTAGAAACAAGCATGTGATTTGTCTTTAGGCCTGTTAAATGGAAACAAGAAAATAAACACTGTTTAATTAATATGTAGCTGATTGGCCTTGTTTGGCAACTTTTGACTTACAGACTGACTCGGAAATTTTGCAACATAATTTTTTGTGTATTAATTAAAAAATAGTCAACTACAACTAAATATCGTTTGAGATGAATCAGATTTTTTGTTTTGATGGAGTAAACATTCATGTATAATATAACAAATGCCATAGGTTACTGTGTATAACAAAAATTCTGGATCCGGAATTTTATAACAAAGATGTGATTTTTCTATTTGAAGGACTTCGATTTGAGCGTAGCTATTTCACACAGATTTTAGTATATGGACAAGCATTATGAATATGCAAAAAAACATTATTTGTTTGAAAATTGAGGGCACCCTCTGGAAATCTGAGTCAGCCTTTAAAATTGGTATAGGGATTATAATAAAAGAATTATAACATCAAGTTCATATTTGCATCAAAAATTTTGAAGCAAACCTTGTAGTTAGTCCCTGTTCATAATAGAAATATGGGGCATTTTTTAAGTGTTTTTAGAAACTTAAACATTTAGAATCAGCATATTGAGTAAAAGCTTTAGTGATAAATACTATTGGATAAAATGAGTCATCTTGTCAACTTGGTGACTGAATGTGTTCTACAGGGATTCTGTTAAACTTGTGATACTATTGATACTGAATAACACAGGGGGCAGCAATCATACGTTAGACTCATTGCATCAATCCAAGACAAATACCATTTGGGAGAAGTTTGTGTTGTTGAACATGACATTCTAGCAGAGCTGTGGTAATTTGAATCCAGTTAATAGTGGTGCAATTTAACCAATTTTATTGAATTTCTGTTCAGTTGTTTGAATTGGCAAACAAAATTGTAGGGTTATCTGTTAGATTGTTAATGAGTTGTGAAATTGGACAAGATGACTGGATTTTCTGTTAATAGTATAGGAAATATTAAGAACGGTTAATTACAGTAATCCCAAGAGTAATCCTTGAGTGTGTGTATGTGTGTTTCTGTTTGTGTGTGTGTTTTTGTTCGTGTGTGTGTACGTATGCACACGTGTGCACATGTGGACAGGTTTGAATTTACGACCGATGACCTGATACACAATTTTTTACTCATCTATCATCAGACCTTATTACCATGTGGTTTGTTAACAGCAGAGCAACAAGCTCGAAAAACATAAAAAAGGCATGAAACCCAAGTCGGCCTCTTCACAGATTTTCACTGCAGCCTAATCAATAATTGATTGGATTGTAATTTGCCGGGTCAAATTGTTCCTGACAGATTACGCTTGGTGATGAATTCTGAATGAATTGCCATGGGACAATTGTATTGAATTATCCCAAGCTAACGTGGCTTGGTTTTTGGATTCTTGGAATACTAATCGACGTGTTTGGGGATATCCAGCTCAAGCCACAAACACTTCACAGTGCTGGAAGTTCTGTTGGGTTTTTAACGAGAATTTTCAGAAATTGGATATGTTTGATCAATCAAAAGCTGTGATGGTACAGATTCAAAATACATAGCAGACAAGGAGCAACCTGCATTTTATTTTTACTCTAAAAGTTGTCATTTTCGCGATTGTAATTTTTTCGTGCTTCTGCAATTTTTAGCATTTTCACTTGTTTTTAAATTTGCTTTTTCAGCTATCCTACATAGACTTCCACACAAATTAAACATTTTCGCATACGTACTTTATTTTGCGCTTATTCAGAAGTCTGCGAAAAGCGTGAAAATTAATGTAGC
>JAMKCH010050882.1:0-10082 GCA_023653785.1 Ophioderma brevispina
TCTCCAACTGCATTTACATTGTGCATTTGAATTCTGCAACTGCATTTAGATTC
Organism: Ophioderma brevispina; assembly: GCA_023653785.1. Taxonomy (NCBI): domain Eukaryota; kingdom Metazoa; phylum Echinodermata; class Ophiuroidea; order Amphilepidida; family Ophiodermatidae; genus Ophioderma; species Ophioderma brevispina. The sequence goes on from JAMKCH010050882.1 coordinate 54, forward strand.
TCCAAATGCATTTACATTCTAAAACTGCATTTGCACTTATCCAACTGCATTTATATTCTGCATTTACATTCTAAAACTGCATTTGCACTTCTCCATCTGCATTTATATTCTGCATTTACATTCTAAAACTGTATTTGCATTCTCCAACTGCATTTCCTTTCTAATACTGCATTTACATTCTGCATTTTCAATTTAAAACTGCATTTACATTCTGTATTTACATTCTCCAACTGCATTTGCATTCTTCAACTGCATTTACATTCTGCATTTACATTCTAAAACTGCATTTGCATTCTCCAACTGCATTTAAATTCTAAAACTGGATTTACAGTCTGCATTTTCATTCTCCAACTGCATTTGCACTTCTCCAACTGCATTTACATTCTAAAATTGCATTTATATTCTGTGTTTACATGCTAAAACTGCATTTACATTCTGCATTTACATTCTAAAACTGTATTTAGATTCTCCAAATGCATTTACATTCTAAAACTGCATTTACATTTTCCAACTGCATTTACATTGTGCATTTAAATTCTGCAACTGCATTTACATTCTGCATTTACCTTCTCCAACTACATTTGAACTTCTCCAACTGCATATATGTTCTAAAACTGCATTTGTATTCTGTATTTACATTCTAAAACTGCCTTTACATTCCAAAACTGCATTTACATTCTGCATTAAAATTCTGCAACTGCATTTATATTTGTACTACCGCATTTACATTCTCCAACTGCATTTACATTCTAAAACTGCATTTACATTCTGCATTTGCATTCTCCAACTGCATTTGTTCTTCTCCAACTGCATTTATATTCTGCATTTACATTATAAAACTGCATTTGTATTCTCCCACTGCATTTACATTATAAAACTGCATTTACATTCTCCAATTGCATTTACATTCTAAAACTGCATTTACATTCTTCAACTGCATTTACATTCTAAAACTGCATTTGCATTCTCCAACTGCATTTACATTCTTAAACTGCATTTACATTCTATAACTGCATTTACATTCTAAAACTGCATTTACATTCTTCAATTACATTCTCCAACTGCATTTACATTCTCCAACTGCATTTACGTTCTAAAACTGGCATTTTTAGCTTACTCCAACTGCATTTACATTCTCCACTTGCATTTCATTTGCATTTAACATTCTCCAAGTGCCTTTGACTACTCCACTGCATGTATATCTGCATTTACATTCTAAAACGGGCATTTGTCAATTCATCCAATGCATTTCCATTTCGATACTGCATTTACAATTCTGCATTTACATATTTTAAAATTGCATTTACATCCTGTATTTACATTCTCCAACTTGCATTTTGCAAACTTCTTCACTAGCAATTGAAATTGTGCATTTACATTCAACTACATTTACATCTGCATTTACATTCATAAAACTGGCAATTTAGACTTCTCCACTTGCATTAACATTCTAAACTTCATTTAGAATTCTCCAACTGCATTTACACTTCTCCAAATGCATTTACATTTTGCATTTATACATTCTCCAACTGCATTTGCACTTCTCCATCTGCAATTTATTTCTGCATTTACATTTTAAAACTGTTTTGCATTCTCCAACGGCATTGTCTTCTAATACCTTCATACCTTTTTTGTACCACAAGAAGGGGTAATTTACGAGTAAAATAGTGCGAAAGTGACGGAAGGAGAAAAGGGACGCGGTAAAGGGGAGTTGGTACAACGGTAAGGCTTTTCCCTTCTGTTGCCTTCGCATTTAAAAACTGCCTTTACATTCTGTATTTACATTCTCCAACCTGCATTTTTCCATGTCTCCAGCTGCATTACTATTCTGCATTTACATTATAAACTGCATTTAGATTCTCCAAATGCATTACATTCTCCAACTGCATTTAGATCTCCAACTGCACTTTACATTCTCTAACTGCGTTTACATTTTGCATTTAAAACATTCTCCAACTGCATCTTTTGCACTTCTTCTCCATCTGCATTTTATTTCTGCATTTACATTCTAGCTACAAACTGTATTTGCCTTCTCCAACTGCATTTCTATTCTAATAGTCGCCATTTCCCCATTCTGATTTACATTTTAAAACTGCATTTACTAATTCTTAATTTACATTCTCCAACTGCATTTTTGCATTCTCAACTGCATTTATATTCGCATTTAGTAATTCTAAAACTACATTTACATTCTGCATTTACATTCTAAAACTTGCAATTTAGAGTCTCCAACTCTCATTTACATTCTCCAACTGCATTTTCATTCGAAAACTGTGCATTTAATTCTACATTTACATTCTCAATGATTTACATTTTGCATTTATAATACTAATACTCCAAAATGCAATTGCACTTCTCCAACTGCTTTACATTTTAAAACGCATTTATCTTCTGATTGACATTCTACAACTTCAATTTACTTTCGCATTTACCTCTCCACCGCATTTGCACTTCTCTAAACTGCATTTGAATTCGAAACTGCATTTCTTTTGCATTTACATTCTAGAACTGCATTTATTTCTAAAACTGCATTTATATTCTAAAACTGTTTTTATATTCTAAAATTAACTGCATTTTACTTCTGCATTTAACTTCTCCAAATGCATTTGAACTTTTCCAACTTACATTTATTAGATTACAAAATGCATTTACATTCTGCATTTACATTCTCCAACTGCATTTTGGCTACTATCCAACTGCATTTTAAAATTAAAAAAACTTAGATTCCCTTATGTATTTACTTCTTCAACTGCATTTACATTCTAAAAACTGCACTTAACATTTCTGCATTTACATTCTAACCTGACATTTAGCATTCTCCAATACATTTACATTCTAAAACTGCATTTACATTCTCCAACTGCATTTACAATTGTGCATTTTGAATTCTGCAACTGCATTTAATTCTCCAAACGCCTTTACATTCCATAAAACTGCATTTTCCCGTTCCAACTGCATTTATATCGGCATTACATTCTAAAACTGCATTTGCCACTCTCCATCTGCATTTTATTCTGCTTTGCATTCTAAAACTGTATTTGCATTCTCCACTGCATTTCCCTTCTATACTACTACGACTGACTGCTTTTACATTCTAGCATTTTCAATTTAAAACTGCATTTCATTCTGTATTTACATTCTCCAACTGCATTTGCATTCTTCAACTGCATTTATATCCTGCATTTTTTACTTCTAAAAACTGCAATTTACATTCTCCAACTCAATTACCTTCTCCAAGTGCATTTACCTTTGCCATTACATTCTCCAACTGCATTCGCACTTCACAACTGCATTTACATTCTAATACACATTACATTCTGCATTTCATTCTAAAACTGCATTTGCATTCCAACTTGCATTTAAATTCTAAAACTGGATTTCCAGTCTGCATTTACATTATCCAACTGCAATTTACTTTTGCCTTTACATTCTAAAACTGCATTTACATTCTGCATTTACATTCTAAAAAACTGCTTATGCATTCTCCACTGCATTTAAATTCTAAAACTGGATTTACAGTCTGCATTTTCCTTCTCCAATGCATTTGAACTTCTCCAACGCATTTACATTTTAAAACTGCATTTTATATTCCTGCATTTACATTCTAAAACTACATTTACAATTCTGCATTTACATTCTAAAAGTGCTTACTTCGGGCAATTTTACCTTCTCCAACTGCATTTGCACTATCCTACTGCATTTACATTCCCGAAAACTGCATTTAACCTTCAAAACTGCATTTACATTCTAAAACTGTCTTTACATTTTCTGCAATTACAATTCTCCAACTGCAATTTACATTCTCCAACTTGATTTACATTCTAAACTACTGCATTTACATTCTGCATTTACATTCTCCAACTGCATTTGCACTACTCCAACTGCATTTCAATTCTAAAAAAACAGATTCTACAATTATGTATTTTTACATTCTTCAACTGCATTTACATTCTTCACGGCATTTACATTCGAAACTGCAATTTAGATTCTCCTAAATACATTTACATTCTAAAACTGCATTACCTTCTCCAACTGCATTACAACAAATTGGCCATTTAAATCCTGCAACTGCATTTAATTCATCCAACATACATTTAACATTCTTAAACTGGATTGCAGTCTGAATTAATCATTCTCCAACTGCATTTGCTCTTCTCCAACGGCATTTACATTTTTTACAAAACTACTCAACTGCATTTACCTCTCCAACTTCCTTCTGAACTCTCCAAATAACATTTAGATCTAAAAACAAAACTGCATTTACAATCTGCTTTACATTCTCCAATTGCATTTGCACTACTCCAACTGCATTATATTCTGCATTTACATTCTAAAACTGCATTTGTCATTCTTCTCCAACTGCATTTCCTTCGAATACCTGCATTACAGTCTGATTCTGCATTTACATTTTAAAACTGCATTTACATTCTTTATTTAATTCTCCAACTGCATTTGCATTCTTCACTGCATTTATATGGGCATTTCCATTCTAAAAAACCACCTTACATTCTTCATTACATTCTAAAACTGCATTTAGACTTCTCCAAATTCATTTACATTCTAAACGCATTTAGATTTCTCCCAAACTGCATTTAACTTCTCCCACTGCATTTACTTTTGCATTTTTTTTTTTTAATTTTTCTATTTTGTATTTACCTTCTCCATCTCCATTTATATTCTGCATTTACATCCTCAAACTGTTATTGCATTCTCACACCACTTGCATTTCCATTCTAATACTGCATTTACATTCTTGCCATTTTCAATTTTAAAACTGTTTTACATTCTGTATTTACATTCTCCAACTGCATTTGCATTCTTCACTTGCATTTACATATTCTGCATTTACATTCTAAAACTGCATTTCATTCTCCACTTGCATTACATGCTCCAAGTGTGGATTTACATTTTGCATTTAACATAACATTCTCCAACTGCATTCGCACTTCTACACTGCATTTAACATTCTAATACTGCATTTACATTGTGGCATTTACATTCTAAAACTGCATTTGCATTCTCCAACTGCATTTAAATTCTAAACTTGATTTACAGTCTGCATTTACATTATCCAACTTCATTTACTTTTGCATTTATACATTCTAAAACTGCATTTACATTCTGCCTTTACATTCTAAAACTGCATATCCTTCTCCAACTGCATTAAATCTAAAACTGATTTAGCAGTCTGCATTTTTCATTCTCTACTGCATTTAACTTCTCCAACTGCATTTACAGTTAAAACTGCCTTTATATTCTGCATTTACATTCTAAAACTCACATTTACATCTGCATTTACATTCTAAAACTGCATTTTTTTTGAACTTCTCTAACTTCATTTACATTCTAAAACTGCATTAACATTCTCAAACTGCATTTACATTCTAAAACTGCATTTACTTCTGCAATTACATTCTCCAACTGCATTACATGTGCATTTAAATTCTGACTGCAATTTACATTCCAACTGCATTTACATTTTGCATTTACATTCTCCAATTGCATTTGCACTACTCCAACTGCTTTATTTCTGCCTTTACATTCAAAACTGCTTTGCATTCTCCAACTGCATTTCCATTCGAATACTGCATTTACATCTGCTTTTACATTTGTAAACTGCATTGTACATTCTGTATTTCCATTCTCCAACTGCCATTTGCATTCCTTCAACTGCAATTTTATATTGGGCAATTTAAATTCTAAAACAACATTTACTTTCTGCAATTGTCATTCTAAAACTGCATTTCGATTCTCCAAAGCATTTACATTCTAAAACTGCATTAGATTCTCCAACTGCATTTCATTCCCCATCCCCCTCACTGCATTTACATTTTGCTTACATTCCTCCAACTGCATTTGCCTTCTCCATCTCCATTTATATTCTTCTTTGCATTCTAAAACTGTATTTGCATTCTACAACTGCATTTCCATTCTAATCTGCATTTACATTCTGCATTTTTCAATTAAATGCATTTACATTCTGTATTTACATTCTCCACCTGCATATGCATTCTCCAACTGCATTTAAATTCTAAAACTGGATTTTCATCGCATTTTCATTCTCCTACTGCATTTGAACTTCTCCAACTGCATTACTTTTAAAATGCATTTATATTCCTGCATTTACATTCAAAACTACATTTCCATTACTGATTATACATTCTAAAACTGCAAATTTGAATCTTCTCTCAACTGCCCTTTACATTCGAAAACTGCATTTACATGCTAAAACTGCACTTTACCTTCCCACTGCATTTACATGGAGCATTTAAATTCTGACTGCATTTTACATTATCCACGCATTTAACATTTTGCATTTACATCTAAAACTGCATTTACATTCGAAAACTGCATTTGCACTTCCCCACTGGCATTTGCATTCTAACACTGCATTTTAATTCTGGCATCTGGACCTTCTCCAACTGCCTTTGAACTTCTCTAACTGCATTTACATTCGGAAACTGCATTTACATTCTGCATTTACATTCTAAAACTGATTACACTCGAAAACTGCAGGTTACCCTCTAAAACTGCATTTACATCTAAAACTGCCATTTACTTTCTGCAATTACATTCTCCACTGCATTTCATTCTAAAACTGCATTTTCACATTCTGCATTTACCTTCTCCAACTGCATTTGCACTACTCCAACAGCATTTCAATTCTAAAACTAGATTTACAATTATGTATTTAACATCTTCAAACTGCATTTACATTCTAAACTGCATTTACATTCTAAAACTGCTTTAGATTCCCAAATACTTTAACATTCTAAAACTGCATTACATTCTCCAACTGCATTTACTTGTGCCTTTAATTCTGCAACTGCATTTAGATCTCCAATGTCCTTTACATTTAAACTGGATTTGCAGTCTGAATTATCAGTTCTCCACTGCATTTCGCTTCTCCAACTGCATTACATTTTAAAACTGCATTTACCTTCTCCACCTGTATTTGACTTCTCCAAATACTTTAGATTCTACACTCTGCATTCACAATCTGCATTTACATTCTCCAATTGCCATTTGCACTCCTCCAACTGCATTTATATATTCTGGTCATTTACATTCTAAACGGCATTGGGCATTCTCAAACTGCATTTCAATTCTAATACTTGCATTACAGTTCTGTATTTACATTTTAAAACCGCATTTACTTCTGTTTTACATTCTCCAACTGCCTTTGGTCATTCTTCAACTTGCTTTAATATTGGGCATTTACTTCTAAAACTACATTTACATTCTGCATTTACTTCTAAAACTGCATTTAGATGTCTCCAAATGCAATTACATTCTAAACTGCATTAGATTCTCCAACTGCATTTACATTCTCACTGCATTTACATTTTGCATTTACATGTCCCAACTGCATTTGCACTTCTCCATCTGCATTTATATCGTGCATTACATTCTAAAACTGTTTTGCATTTTCCACTGCATTCCTTCTAATACCGCATTTCCATTCTGCATTTCACATTTTAAAACTGCAAGTTACATTCTGTATTTACATTCTCCAACTGCATTTGGCATTCTTCAACTGTCATTGAATTGTGCATTTCCATTCTAAAACTACATACATTCTGCTTTACATTCTAAAACTGCATTTATATTCTCCAAATGCATTTACATTCTAAAACTGCATTTAATTTCCAACTGCATTTACATCTCCACTGAATTTACATTTGTCATTTATCTTCTCGCAAACTGCTTCACTTCTCCATCTGCATTTATATTCTGCATTACATTCTAAAACTGTATTTGCATTCTCCAACTGCATTTCTATTCTAATACTGCATTCATTCTGCATTTACATTTTAAAACTGCATTTACATTCTGTATTTACATGCTCAACGTTCATTTGCATTCTTCACCTGCATTTACATTCTGCCTTACATTCTAAAACTGCATTTAGATTCTCCAAATTCATTACATCTAAAACTGCATTTAGATTTTCCAACTGCAATTTACATTCCTCCACTGCATTTACATTTGGGCATTTTACATTCCTCCAAACTGCTTTTCACTTCTCCTCTCCATTTATATTCTGCATTACATTCTACCACTGTATTTGCATTCTCCAACTGCATTTCTATTCTAATACCGCATTTCCATTCTGCATTTCACTTTTTAAAACGCATTTAACATTCTGTAATTTACATTCTCCAATGCATTGCATTCTTCAACTGCATTATTTCGGCCTTTACCATTCTAAAACTACATTTACATTCTGCACTTTAATTCTAAAACTGCATTAGATTCTCTCAACTCCATTTACATTCTCCAACTGCATTTTCATTGGAACATGGCATTTAAATTCTAACATTTAACAATTCTCCCACTACATTTACAGTTTTGCATTTATATTCTCCAAATCATTCGCACTTCCCACTGCATTTACTTCCGAAAACTGCAATTTATTTCTGATTTACATCTAAATCTTCATTTACTTTCTGCATTACATTCTCCAACCGCATTTGCACTTCTCTAACTGCATTTACATTCGAAAACTGCATTTACTTTCTGCATTTCATTCTAGAACTGCATTTATATTCTAAAACTGCTTTATATTCTAAAACTGCATGTTATATTCTAACTGCATTTACTTTCTGCCTTTAACTTCTCCAAATGCATTTGAACTTCTCCAACTACATTTAGATTTAAACGCATTTACATCTGCATTTACAGTCTCCAACTTCATTTACACTACTCCAACTGCATTTAAAATAAAAAAAATAGATTAACATGATGTATTTACATTCTTCAACTGCAATTTACATTCTAAAACTGCACTTAAATTCTGCATTTTACATTCTAACAACTGCATTTAGATTCTCCAAATACATTTACATTCTAAACTGCATTTACATCTCCAACTGCTTACATTGTGCATTTTGAATTCTTGCAACTTGCATTTAGATTCTCCAAATGCATTTACTTCTAAACGCATTTGCACTTTCCAACTGCATTTATATTCTGCCATTTACATTCTAAAACTGCCATTTGCACTTCTCCATCTGTATTTATATTCTGCCTTTGCATTCTAAAACTGTATTGACATTCTCCAACGCATTTCCATCTAATACTGCATTTCCATTCTGCATTTTCAATTTAAAACTGCATTTCCTTCGTATTTACATTCTCCAACCTGCATTTTGCCATTCTTCAACTGCATTACATTCTGCATTTACTTCTGAAACTGCATTTTGCATTCGCCAACTGCATTTAAATTCTAAACTGATTTACATTTTTGCATTTACATTCTCCAACTGCATTCGCACTTCTACAACTGCATTATCATTCTAACCTGCATTTACATTCTGCATTTACTTCTAAAACTGCATTCATTCTCCCGCATTAAATGCTAAAACTGGATACGTCTTCATTTACATTATCCAACTGCATTTAAAATTTGGCATTTACATTCTAAAACTGCATTTACATCCTGCATTTACATTCTAAAACTGCATATGCAGTCCCAACTGCATTTAAATTCTAAAACTGGAATTACAGTCTGCATTTCATTCTCCAACTGCATTTGAACTTCTCCAACTGCATTTACATTTTTCAAACTGCATTTAGATTCTCATTACATTCTAAAACTACATTTCCATTCTGCATTTCCATTCTAAAGTGGCATTTACAATTCTGCATTTACCTGCTCCACGGCATTTGGAAACTTCTCTAACTGATTTTCATTCGAAAACTGCATTTACATTCCAACACTGCATTTACTTCTAAAACTGCATTTACTTTCTGCATTTACATCTTCCAACTGCATTTACATTCTCCAACTGCATTTACATTCTAAAACTGCATTTACATTCTGCATTTCATTCTCCAACTGCAATTTCACTACTCCACTGCATTTCAATTCTAAACTGATTTACATTATGTAATTTACATTCTTCAACTGCATTACATTCTAAAACTGCATTTTGACTTTCTAAAAACTGCATTAGATTCTCCAAATACATTTACATTCTAAAACTGCATTTACATTCTCCAACTGCATTTACATTGTGGCATTTA
>JAMKCH010050883.1:0-13370 GCA_023653785.1 Ophioderma brevispina
TTTTAAGCACTGATCCGTGAACACAGTATTGTTATAAATTGGACGTCCCATCGCCTTATTTACACAGCATTGTAATGTACATCGATGCAATGTTTATGCACATGCATTCACATTAACAATTGATCTCGTAGTACGTTGTTATTTGCAATGTAATCAAAGTCTATGTTTATAGTATTCCTGTTTTGTTAGGAAATATACCAGATGACTAAATTCAGTTATCAATGGAGCACATTCAACATAGGCCTAGTGCTGTAGGTGCCTGGCCCTATATCATTTATTTGTTGTCATTTTGGTTTCAACACACTGGTGGGAAGGGGGCTGGAGGGGGGTGGGGGAAAATTTCACAGAGCTGATACGGTCTGGAATGAAGAAGGGGTTCACATATTAACTTACTTGAGCAATATTGTTTGGGGTTGGCAAGCAAATCACCCACTACAAGTTAAACTAATCATTTAAGATGTTTCTCTGAACAGTGGCAGCATAGAAATGAATTTTTTGGGGGTATCGATGGGAAAATTTAATTTTAGGGGGCAGTGAATGTTCATGATTTTTTTTGGGGGGCACCATATGCCCCTTACTGCCCCCTAGCACCACCCTGTTTCTGAAATAAAATGTTCTTAGTAGTTTTTGGCTTTATTTTATTAAACGTTCACCCAAAAATCCTTGTTTATCGATCCATTTTGGGAACCAATCTACCTAATTACAGGTACCACACTCTACCAAAATTCCTCCCTCTAATGATTAGGGTCAGCGAAAGACAACTGAAACTTCACTTTGAAGACTCAAGGAATTACTTAAAGTTGGGACTACCCAAAAATTTCAGTCTCGTGGTCTCGTACACATTTTGCCATGGCAAAATTTTGGTATCAGTTTAACCGCTATCACAATGTTTATTTTTTCGCATGATGTGGGTGAAATTTTATGAGCATATTGGTACCACCTTCCAAATATGACCCAAAATGTGCGCTAATTTTCCGCCTCCCAACATAATTATAAGCTTACATACAGTAAAGAAATAGTGGGGCCCCCCCCCTTGCAAACGCAACATAATTGCTTCTAAAAATAACCACAACTTGGGACGTATTTGAAACTTGGCCGACATATTTTGCACAAACAAAGCTCTCCATGCGACGTATAAAATATTCAGGTGGACTAGTCACCGACGCTGGTCACCGATGGCAATTCGCGCATGTGTATTACATTCGGGTGACTGACCTAAGTCACAATCGAATTTGTGTACATTTGTACGTGTCATGCAACCATGCTTGAACCGCGCCACAAACACGGTTCGGCGCAATATATTATGACAGCCATCAATACTCCCATTGCCATTTCAAGTTCAAACTTGGTTTCCACTGCTGAAAAATAGCCAGCATATTTTGTATGTCACCTTATTCGAATTAAATGTCACCTTTGCAATGATGACACTGTGGGATCAGGAATGATCTAAGTACTACCGACACAGATGTACATCTCACTAGTCACATTACTATCGCTCATAATCTACGATATTTAGGAGTACTTTTTTCAACCCTCAATTTCCGGGATTGACTCATGGGGCAACGTTACTGACATAAAAAACAACCCCACACTCACAACGAAAGTCCTTATTTTGTTTAAAATTCTGTTTTCAGCTTCCAATCCGAGACCATACCGGCTTTTCCCATTATCATTGCGCATATATTTTGACCCACCTATCTAAAAGGTCTCTCGAACGTCATGAAACACACACTACAGAATTTCAAAAATCTCCCCAAGCTTGTATCACAAATATGACGTCACCATTCAGTAAATGAGAGTAACGAGCGCGCTCTTCATTTGTAATTGTAATTGAAAGAAGTGGTGTACGTGCTTTGTGGCTGATATTGGTTCGTTCAAAACAAAAAAATAATGGTAAAATCAAAAGTCTAAACTATTTCCGAGTTTGGGCATAGCCATAGTTTTAAGAATTAGGACTGTGTACTAACTCCCTATTGCATTATTATCACAAATTAAGTTCCAATACGCGTTTTTAAGGCTGGGGGGGGGGGGCTTTAGTGCGGGGTGGGGCAGTGGGTAGCATTCTCCTATACAACCATCCGAATTTCAGCCAAGTTTATTAAGCACTCTCAGTGGATTTACTGAATTTCTTTCTCCCCTACCCGAAAAAAAAATGATAAAAAAAAATTAGTTTTAATTTTTTTAATTTTTTTAAGATTTAGTATTTTTTTTCCCAGTTAGGAAATTAATGCACCATATTTAATATAAGTCGCCGATAGACTTAAACAACAAAATGTTATGAAAGAATCATAGCCATGAAGAAGTTGCCATGAAAATGTTTATGATTTTTTAGAGTTATGCAACCGTATTCTAAATGTTTTAATGTATTTTGACCTCATAATTGACCTTTTGTGACCTCTAGGTACATTGAACCTTTGACTTTGGCAGGTGTTTCCATATCCAATGTTTTTCCAAATTTAATTCTCTACCTCTCTGCCAATTTTGATGCTTCTATAACAAATGCACAATTTCTACCATTATCTGCTTACTAACATTACATGATGTGGTAAATATGGCTAACTTCGGGACAAAATTGAGAAACGGGCAACTTCGGGCACTGTCCAAGTTTTGTGTTATTGTTTAGAACGGTATTTTTCTTCCCAATTGAAGTTAGATTTCGTCTCCAAATATTATACTTTAGAATACGGCGTGAAAGCCGAAACGTAACCGAGTTACAAAACTAAATCAAGTACTCATCTTAAGAACATGCTATCTCCCGACTTTTTTGGACTGAAATACTCAGAATTTCGGCTGTAATCACTCAATTCTCCTTTGTTTTCGTCTTCCACAGTAAACAAACCACTGCGCATGGGGGATATACCTTTCTGCGCACAAAGGTCATGACTTGCTCAACTGAGCGTGTCACGAAATCGTCAACATAGGGCCGGTTCTGTCGGCGAGGACCATGGAACATGAAAGAGTACTCAGGCCCTGCCGCGAAGTGGCCTTTGTTGGTCTATGCTTTTACAATGAGTTGCCAAGTGATATAATTGGGATAATCGGCGTTGCGTAATGCAATTAGGGAAGAGCTTTCTCCTACTCTCCTACCTCTATGATCGAATCTCCTCGAAGGGGTAGGTTGACTTTATTGCCAACATTTTTTTTAAAGTAAGGCCCACGTGTGTTGGCACGCACTTCATAACAAAAACGCGCTTTGTAACAACAAGGTTATGAATTGCGTTAATCCCTCTTGTGACAGAACAAAAAAGGTACAACTTCGACGCACTTCATAACAAAATTAACAAGTGATGAACTTGTCAAAGATTTCCCATTTAAGAACGTTACTCCCCACGAAATTGTTACGAACTGCGTCAAGCTCTTTTGACAAAACAAAAAAGGGACAGCTCCGACGCACTTTGAAACAAAATCTATTTTGACGAAATCTTCAAAGATGTCCATTAACACTTAAAGGTGCGTGTTCTGATCGTCTTTGGGACCCCCCTGATTTACCCGGAAGTAGTATCGATTTTGATATCAGATAAAAGACCGTATTTTTCTCATTGTCGTCCTGAAATTTGAGCCTTCAAATCCATTTCATTCCCATGATATAAACAAAAAACCGCCGTTTTAGTGGTTAACCATCAATATAAGCACAGTATTGAATAGGGCTTTGCAACATGCATTATTGCGTCTACCATCAAAACCGCAAGTTTGTTTCCCACGGTACTTAATGGGGTGTATGTGCAAGTGCCGGGCTCTCATATCAAGTAGAGACCACGATACATATAAATCGGAACAAGCACCTTTAAGTTACCAAGCTAAAAAAAAATTCCGTTAGTGCCCAAGGGGGGGGGGGGGGGTTCCTAGGGACCCAACCCAGATAACCACTTTCCCATGGGAGTTTGATCATGACACTAACGCAAGTAAATGGGGGTCATGTAAGAACCACATACCCACAATAAAAATGAAAATCCGAACTTTGACCTATGACCTATGGCCAATTGAAATTGTCACTCTCCGAAAAAGAGTGGTTCGCACATTTTCATCCTCAGCAACTCCAATATAAGGTTTTGAACCAAAATAATTCATCATATCTACTCTAGAATAACCAATTAACATAATAATTGCAAAATATAGCCAAATTTATACCATCTTGTATTTTTCTCAAAATCGCAAAAAATCAAATGTTGGGTACTCTGGAACCCCCCCCCCCCCCTTGGGCACTTAAGTGTTAAAGAACACTAACTCGCCCCGCATCAACTCGCCCAATACCAACTCGTCCATAGCAAATCGCCCCATACTTATTCCTTCCAGTATTGACTCATCCCATATCAACTCGCTCCATACCAACTCCTCCCATTAACAACTCGCCCCAATATTAACTCACCCCATATCGACTTGCCCCATATCAACTCGCCCCAATTATTAATTCGCCCATATCAACTCTTCAATATCAACTAGCCCGATATCAACTATGCCAAGTATTACTTCGCCAAAAGTTTTAAAAAGAGAGATGTTTTACAAAGTGCATTAAGCTGCTGCTGCTCTATATGACAGTAAGCAATAACATCAACATACTACCACAAATGAAAAGTATTTAAAAAAAATCGTCATTTAACATTTGTAGGATTATTTGTTAACATTTAATTTAGCACATTTTTCTACAATGAACTCCGATATGATGAATATAAAATATTATGGCACCAGTTGTTACTATACTTCCCAAAATTGTTTCGATTGTTTATTTACTCAAAAAAAATATTTTTAATTTTTTTAATTTTTTTATTATTTATCTATTTCTTATTATTATTAATAATTAATACTAATAGTGGTTTAGGGGGATCTGCTTTGTTATGCACGGAAGTTGACGTTAGGGCGAATTTCTGGCTCCCCTTAACGTTATTCCTTTGTTGTGCGTTTCATTCCGTCAAAAGATCTTAATAGTAATTTTTGCCAATGAGGTGGAATAACAAAGGATTGACTATCATTAATTGAAATAACCAACAGAGCTCATTATAAGCTAATGAATGATTACTTTTTCGCCTTATTCCCTCTTATATAATTATTCATGATTATTCTTATTATTAATTTTCATGGTACTTCCTGGTTGGGGCTTCATTGGGACCTATTCTAATTAACGCAAAAACTACACTATGGATTTTATCTTTTTTTTAAAAAAAAAAAAAAAAAAAAAAAGACAAAAATTTACAAAAAAATATAAACCAAATATATTGCAGCGTTAAAATAAAACTCGGACGGAAAAATACCACAATGGCCCTTTGTAAAAAAATAAATGTTAGAAAGTGCGTGAGAATTTGCAATGTAAAAAGGGACAACTTCAACCCACTTTTGTAACAAAAATTGTTACAAAGTGCGGTAAGCTGCTGCCGCTGCTTTATTCAGTAAGAGATAATATCAACACCCTAACCAATAGAAAAGTATTTTAAAAATATTGATCTTGACAAAACCTTGCGATTTTAACACTTAACTGCTAAGGGTGGGGGGGGTTTCCTAGGGACCCATTTTTTTGTTTTTCGGCCGCCGGTTTTTTAACGCTTCCAATTATTTGGTTTATATTTTTTGATTTGTCTAAGTTTAGTTGCGCTTTGCTTTGGTGCAACAAAAAATTTAAATCCATCGCGTCGTTTTTGCGTAATTTCGCATGGGTCCCTAGGAGCCCCCCTTATGCCTAACGGAAGTGCCCATGACAAAAAAAAATCTAATACAGTATACTTGATTCTGATTTTCATAATCAGCACCTAGTGACATACAATATTAATTAAAAAATTATTTTTTTTTTTTTTTTGGCAGTATAGTAGGCCAATGGTGTAATATAATTATATAGCCCCCCCTATGGGTAAATAAAGTAAACCTAAAAAAATATAAATGGCACGAGACAATGTCTTTTTGGTAATATGTTAAATATAGTGCATCCTTCCCATTAAAGCATCAGCAAAAGTCTAGGTGATCCAGTGCCGTAGAAAATGCAGCACGAATTAGTGTCTTTTCGCACATTTTTCAGCAAAATTAAAATCAATGTTTTGACCCTAATGTTTAATGAACAACTTTCTAGTTTTTATTTTTAATGTTGATGTCTTTGAAGCTTCTAACATGTGGTGGATTCATCAAAAAAAATCCTTTAAAGTGGTAATTGGGGGGGTCCTAGGACCACCCCCCCCCCCGTTATGCACTAACGGAAGTGCAAACCCCCTTTTCAGTTAGTGTGATAGGAAATTATTCGTCAGACTTGCTTTAACTAATAAGGGGTTTTTACTTCCGTTAGTGCAGAAAGGGCCGTCCTAGAGCCCATGCCATTATAAAACCCAAAGGATTTTTAGATAAAAACACACACGGTAGAAGACTGCGAAGAACATGCAACACTAAGGAAAATACAAAGTGAAATTTTGTTAAGTAAGAAAACTAGGGGCCAAACTGTTAATTTGCATAGCGGGGTGGTAGCGTATTGTGGTGTTAGAATAGGAGTATTCAATCTTTTCTTTAAACACAGGTCAGGGGTCCGCGCCCTGATTTTTTAAATGTGGCATAAATGGACATTAGGGTTTTTAGGGATATGGAGGACAAATGTATTTACTTGGTTGTAACGATTTTGTTATAAGGGTGGAAGTTGTCCCTTTAAAAAAAAAATAACGCACTTTGTAACAATTTTGTTACAGAGTGGGTTGCTGAGGTATATGTCATAGGACATTAAAAGTATTTTAAAGTTGTAAAGTGGGTTGAGTTAACACTAACTGAAGTAAAGGGACCTGCTAGGGGCCCATAATTGGCTTTTCGGTTCGCGTATTTTAACGCTGCAATATATTTATTTAAAGTTTCTTGTGTATTTGTCTATCTCTTAGTTGCTTTGCATTGCCGCAAAAATAACCAAATCCATAGCGTCGTTTTTGCGTTTAATTAGCATTGTCCCTATAAGCCACCCGAAAGTGCCATTGACAAAAATGAGAGAAAAAATAATTAAGTTATTGTGATTCTGATTTTCATAATGCATTCACCTAGTGACATAACAAGTAAATGAGAAGTAGAAAAATCCTGGCCAAATATAGCATAATATTTTTAATTGTTCATCATATCGCAATTCACAGTGAAAACCTATTGTAAATTTACATGTTACCAAACAAGTAACCCTACAAAAGAAATATCAAATGGCGAGATTTTTTTAAATACTTTTCTATTTTGTTAGTGTGTTCAAGTTATCCCTTACTGCCACAGCAGCAGATTAACCCACTTTGTAACAATTTTGTTACATAGAGGTTAAAGCTGTCCCTTAAAAAAATTAACGCACTTTGTAACAATTTTTGTTACCAAGTGGGTTCGTGAGTATATCTCATAGGCACATATTAAAAGTATTTTAAAGTTGTAAAGTGGGTTGAGTTAACTGCTTACTGAGTACAGGTGACCTGCTAGGGGCCCATAATTGGCTTTTCGGTTCGCGTATTTTAACGCTGCAATATATTTATTTAAAGTTTCTTGTGTATTTGTCTATCTCTTAGTTGCTTTGCATTGCCGCAAAAATAACCAAATCCATAGCGTCGTTTTTGCGTTTAATTAGCATGGGTCCCTAGAAGCCACCCGAAAGTGCCATTGACAAAAATGAGAGAAAAAATAATTAAGTTATTGTGATTCTGATTTTTCATAATGCATTCACCTAGTGACATAACAAGTAAATGAGAAGTAGAAAAATCCTGGCCAAATATAGCATAATATTTTTAATTGTTCATCATATCGCAATTCACAGTGAAAACCTATTGTAAATTTACATGTTACCAAACAAGTAACCCTACAAAAGAAATATCAAATGGCGAGATTTTTTAATACTTTTCTATTTTGTTAGTGTGTTCAAGTTATCCCTTACTGCCACAGCAGCAGATTAACCCACTTTGTAACAATTTTGTTACATAGAGGTTAAAGCTGTCCCTTAAAAAAATTAACGCACTTTTGTGAACAACTTGCTATTGCTAATAAAAAAAAAAAAAACACAAATTGGGTTGCTGAGGTACATCGGCTGATATCTTCAGTTGTATATCATCGGCGTAGATAAAGCACATTTTTTGAAGAGCGCCCCCAATTTTCAAAATTTAATATTTTTGCACAGTTATGTTGGTAATTGTCAAGGAAAATACCTGGCGAACAAACTGCTCAAAAATGCGATTTTATCATAAAATAAGCGATTTTATAATTAGAATTGGGATCCCAGATTGCACTTAGCGGCAGAGCCGGAAATGCTAAGTTTACGAAATAGTGCCACCTCAAGAAATTACCTCTCTAACTTGAACTTGCCTGAACCAATAAACAAACTAATGGATGAGCGTAGACACGTACATGGCGCTATTTGCCGGCTATTTTATCATTGGAAGGCTGGTTTTCCAGCACAGTTGAATTTTGTATCGGAGATCTCCGTATTATTCTGATTACAAATTCCTTCGTTTGGCGGATCTAGACATTTTGAGGCTAAATACTGTCACAGGTATAGTTTACAGCCAGTTTGCCAATTGCAACTGTGAAAAATCTCTAAATTTTTGAAAAATTGGGGGCGCTCTTAAAAACATGTGCTATTATTGCTTTAAGGTGATACTGACGGAGAATGTGTCCATGGTCTGGTAATAAAACACAAATCCCAGTGGACCAATAACTAAACCCTGAGGAAGGGCATGTTAATCTGCTGCTCTATATGGCAGTCAATAACTTCACTACACTAATAATACAGTAGAGAAGTATACTAAAAAATCTTGAATTTTGAAAAACATTACGATTTAGGACAATTCTCGACAGATTGCTTCAACTCAACCCATACCAACTTGCGCCGCCTTAATTCAGCCCACTTTATAAGTTAAACATGTTTTGAATAACTTCCAATGACAATATAATTTCAGCAACGAACTTTGTAATAAAATTGCTATAAGTGGTTAGAGCAATATTAGCACATTTTTTGAGAGTTTAGATGACTTATTCTCGGGGCTCCCCGATAATAATACAACGGCTGCTGGAACGGGCCTTCCAATGTGACATAGCCGGGAAATAGCGCATGTACGTGTCTACTCTCATCCATTAATTTTTAAATAGTTCAGGCAAGCCAAGTTAGAGGTCATTGTAGTCAACGTAGCAAAATGCCGGTTTTTAAATCCAATCTGGGATCCCAATTCTAATTACAAAATCGCTTATTTTGTGATAAATACGCATTTTTTTAGGCAATCTCGTTCGCAGGTATAGTTTCCTAGACAATTACCACGTACTGTGCAAAAATATCAAATTTTGAACATTGGGGGCGCTCTTCAAAAATGTGCTAATATTGCTTTAAGCTCATACTGCTGCTCTATACGGCAGTAAGAGAGACCTCCAAGACATCAGCAAATCGCCCTTACCAACTCGCCCAATTATTAGCGATTCCCATTTCAACCCACCTCATATCAAATCGCTCTTTCCCTATTTCAAACCATTTCTACAATTAAAAAGACACAAAATTATCTGCCCATGATGATCAACTTAACCGCCGGCACGTTTGTGTCATACATCCATAGGAATTACACATTATGAAAGTGTCATGTGTGGAGGTGTATGACGCTACTCTACCGTCAGTATCGCATACACTACTAAACTAGCGCTGAATTTCAATATCACGTGGTCAGACAAAATGTTAAAATGGTTATGCGCTTCCGCTTTTTTTTCATTAAACCACTCCATGTGTGTTTCATAATTATTTTATAGCGTAATTATATAAGTTATTCTTAGTACAGGTTCTCCTTTACGCCGCACTTTTGTACAATTTTGTTAACAAAGGGGGTTGAAGTTGTCCCTTAAAAATGTAACAAAGGCGTTAAGCTGCTGCGGCTCTATATCCTTAACACTTAAGTGACCAAGGTTTTTTCCACTCCCGTTGGTTGCCCAGGGGGTTTCATGGGCCCCCCTAAGGAAACCAAGGAATTTTTGGACGAAATTTATATCACATATGGTGGAGAGTCCTAAGACAACCCCAAATCAGCAATAAATGAAATTTGTTATTTGGGCGGCAAATTAGGGGCAAAACATTGTTTTCAAAACTCACGAAAAATGGTAAAAAAAAAGACAGAAATTCAATGAGCTTTGGCAAGCTTACTCACTTTTGAAACCGTTATTTCTTTTTGGGTATTCTACTCTAAGAATACCCAAATAACATATATTTAACCCAAAACTTGCAGTTTTAGGGAATGCCCTGTATTTTTACTGTGGTTTTCAAATTACAGTCATCTTCCCATCTCCTTTGTATAGTACGGTTAGCAACGTCCACAATGACATTGTTTGTTTTCAGCACATTACAGGTTAATTATTTTTTACTATTACTAATAATTGTTTACTTATATGTACGTGTGTGAACAAAACATCAGCAAAAAAAAAATGGGTTCGGTTCTTTGATTTTTATAATATTTCTCCGATGACTTCCGTTAGTGCCCAATGTGGTTCCTTGGAACCTCCATAATTAACTCAGTAACGGCTTGGCCTTTTTACTTTATTTTGGTATGAAAAGAAGCGCAATTTAAAAGTCAGAATTACAAAAAAATCGGCGGCAAAAATCCGCCAGCGAGAAACAATTTGGAGGGTCCCTACGGACCCCCCCCCCCTTTGGTCACTTAGTGTGAATGTACTTAACTGCTTCAAATGCACCTCTCAAAAAATACGGAGCGGACACTTCCCTTGGTAAAAGGGCATATTGCTCCTAGATCTAAACTAACAAGAAAAAAACGTACATTCACTTTTTGCGGTGATCGTCAGATTCCTCTAGGGATGTTTAGGGATAACGAAAGTAAGAGATAACTGCGACAACAACTAACACACATGATTCGTATTTAACAGCATTCGTGCCATTTAATCTTGTAGGGTTACCTAGATAGAGGAAAATTACCAGCCACTTGACAACAACCGCAAAAAAAAAGTAGATAGCGGTATTGTGTTTTTGTTAAATCTAGGAGCACTTCCCGAGAGGCCCGTGATTTTGAAAAAGTGGCAAAACTGGCTTTAGGGACTTTAGGGATTAGAGTAGCAGCAGCAGCTTACTACACTTTGTATCACATTTGTTTTATATAGTGCACATTGAATTTCCTCTTTTAAAAAACTGTTAACTCGCCACTTTGTTAACAACTTTTGCACAATTGAAGTTTGCTAAAGTTTTTTTCGTTATTGGAAGATTATTTTTAGTTAGTAAGTGGAGCTGAAATATTGTGGACGATTTGATATGGTGGCACTTTGGAAATGTGGTGAGCTAATAATGGACAAATTAATCATGTAATTCCGTTACAGTGTGTTTAAGTTTGTCATTTTTCTTCCTGTCATATGGAGCAGTAGCAAAACAGTTTAACGTGCTTTGTAACTATTAATTGTTACATAGTGTGTTTGCTGTAAGTGTCGTCCTCCCGAATAGACATTTAACTTATTTGTAAGTTTGATATGGTAAAACAAGTTGATATGAGTTGAATTGAAGCTTGTCTGACGAACTAATCCGGAAATCATAAGGTTTACCAAGATTCAGTTCCAGTGTGTAGTCTTGTACAACATAGGGCAGCAGCGTAGTATAGCTTTAACAACGTTGTACCTTTTGTTATTACGTCTCGTGGACGCCTAGGTCAGAAATACCTTTCACACCATCAAATAATGAAGCATTGTGCCACAAGTTTTCTGAATTATCTATAAATAACAGTTTTAATGATCTTTACGTTGATTTGGTTTCAAGAAGTTGGTATGTCCACAACATTACAATAAATCAAAATTACACAATTTAACACACATTTATAACTGATACTTAATGTTCTAAAGAGGCGTTGCAGTTCCACGATGATATGTCCTCTCATCGAAGACTCAAAAATTACCGCGCAAAATTTCATCACAACTCATTAAGGGAATCTTCTCAGTCCTGATAAGTTAAGCTTGTTTCCAGCAGTTCAGACGACGGGGGCCCCCCCTTTCCCTCGACCGACAAATGGTCCACAATAATAAATTCCAGGTAATATACCACCATCATCAGTCGACTATGATGTCCTCATATAGACCACAAACTGGATCCCTTTTTATTCCAAAACTGAAGCTCTTTGGCTTAAAGCTACAACAGACAATTTAGGCTATCAAGCTCCGGCTGCATCCAAAATATTAAATCCTGCACTAGATGTCGAACCTCAATCCTACCATTATGTGAGGAAAACTAGCTATAAATTAAAATACTGTTAAGAGCGCGCAATCTCTAGTTCTCCTCCTGATTTCAACTGCTGACGAGAGTTCCTTCCAGTGATAGTATTTAACTACCTCACAGATAATTCCCCTTTCTACCCATAAATTAACATTACATCATTCTCATGCATAAACCTAACCCTTACACTAGCTGACCAATTGGAATTCCTCACCCGAATTACATCACACTTCATATATAACTTTGTTGGAGAATTCCCTATGTTTTCATATTTTGGGATCCAAAACAAACAAGTTTCTATTTTAGCTCTTGGGGAATTCCCCTTCCCCTATTGTGCAATATAAACACGGTGCGTTTGCAAAACAACTCTATGGAATCCCCTTTTCTCGCTTTATAGTAAACAAAGTGCTTTCCCGTGCAAGAATCTTTCTCAAATAAATTGAAAAATAATATTTTTAAAAGTTTAATCAGAAAATGGGGCCATATAACATCTCCCCTTAAAAGAAATTTGAATGAAATTAAAATTTTCCAAAATCTGGCTTTATACTTTAATACCATTTTGTTGGTTAATTTTACAAGACAGTTTACACAGTGGTAAATTTTACACTTTTATAATGTTCTTGCATTGCTGCCTTCAGTCTATAGGATAAAATTGTATACTAAAATCCTGTACACATTTAGGCAGCGCTGGACAAGGCATCAGCCACGACATTTTCTTTTCCTTTGATGGTGTCTTATGTCCAGAGTGTATTCTTGTAGAGTTACTCCAATAGGTTAAATATTGTCAGGTGGTAGTTTACAATTTATCATCCACAAAATAAGTAAAATACAATTCATAGATGTTTGGGTTAACATTGTCCCAATATGCATCAAGTGCAGTTTTGACTGGGATCTGAAACGTCCATCCACCTTTATTTGACTCACTGAGATGCTGCACTTTGGTCGGCTCTGAAACGCCTACATCGATGTCATGGCTTATGACATGTGCTTCACTGGGTACATCAGGAATTATGTTCTCATGTTTCTCCTCCCCACTCATGAATAACTCTTTCATTCACCGTGTTGACTTTTCTGAGGATGGCCTAATTTTCTTTCTAAATTGGCAAGTATGTCATGAATTTTTGCAATTTTGCACCAACTCATTTTCTGTGTTTACAGTGCTGGTTTGTTCAAATTCTATCTCTGTGATGTAACCATTTGTACACTCATCACAACTCTGGATGAC
>JAMKCH010050884.1:0-15500 GCA_023653785.1 Ophioderma brevispina
TAGCTCGGTATGTAACGTATCCATCGCCGTGTTAAAGTACGCATGTACGTTATTTTTAGTGCATCACATAGTGATCTATGTCAGATAGCGCTGTATGTGAAAAAATAAATTTGAATTAAATACACATAGATCAAATTTGTTAATTAATATCTCATTAATTAGGTAGAGCCCAAGTCTGAAACTCTGTAAGTATGAAGAGCTCAACGTCATATTAACACTACCAAATTTTCTAAAAAATGTCAAAAATATGAGATAGAACAGTATGTGATTCAGCCGACGATATTATTGGCAGAAGACAACAATACAAATGCAAATATCTGCATAAACTTTATAGCGCCTGCGTGCATGATATAGGGCCAGACATAACGTAAAACATATCCACTTTGGCCTCTTGAGTCTTGAGATGGTATTGATTCTGTGGATACAAAATGTCTCCTCTACCGATAAGTGGACTGTGTCCAAAAAGTTTTGGAGTCTCACGATCGCTTGGATTTATTGTAACAAGAAACATGCTAAAGGTAAGGGGCCGATCCAGAGTGCAAATCCGAAAGTGACGTACCATAAAAAGCATACTCTAAACCAATTTAATTTTGTCACAAAAAAATGCACAAAAATCGTCACTGACCGTTAAAAAAAACCAATTGCCAAAATTGCAAACTGTTTTTATTTGTTACACAGTCGAGGAACTCGACTGTGTTTTTCTTCTGTACGGTTTCTTACACAGTCGAGGAACTCGACTGTGTTTTTCTTCTGTACGGTTTCTTTCTTCTTCTTCTTCTTTCTTTCTGTCAACATGCTAATATCTCAGACATGGAACATCCCATAATAACCAAAACTGGTCACAAGGACGAATACATGCACAGAAACTTTTGACATGACCCGATTGGTGTCAAAGGTCACGACAGGGTCACAGGGGTCAACAACGTTAACCATGCAAAAAATCTAGAATTAGCTCAAATCTCAAAACTAATGCTGTCATCTTGTAGGACTTGATCAACACTACAAAAAAGTCAATTATGACTTTGTCATATGACACATGATTTAGAGGTCAGAGGTCAACATACATTAAATTACGTTACACTTCAAATCACTACTCCTCCTACAGATTAAGCAACTTGATCATGTGAGTCATGCATATGAATTAGCTTGAGCCCCTTTAGAAAAGTTATGGGTCAAGAGGTCAATATGGGGTCATCTGGGGTCACAGAGGTCAAACATATTTACTGTGTGTAAAATTTAAAACAAGGTCAAATAGAAAATCTTTTTATCACACCCTGTAGTACTTGATGAGAGGTCAATAAAAGTCAATCATGACCCTATCACATGACCCATGGTTTAGGGGTCAAAGGTCAAAATACATCAAATTACGTTATAATTCAAATCACTACTCCTTTTACAGATTACATAGTATGATCACGTGACTCATGTATGTGATGCAGCTTGACATCCCCCACAAAAGTTACTTAATGAAATTTTGATAAAGATTTTGGGTACATGATCCAAGACCTTATTTTCACTAAAATGCTTCTTCTACAGTTTCCGTCTGGAGTTCCTCGACTGTGTTCAGATCTGTAGACAAATCTCAGTTACACGTCGAGGAACTCGACTGTGTCTTTCTTCTGTAGGTTTCTTTTCTTTCTTACATCTTCCAATACGGCCTTCATGCCGCCTTGTTCTGTTTTCCTGATGCGTTCTTTCTTTCTTTCTTCTTCTTTCTTTTCTGTCACCTTCAACTCTGCGTCTGCCTCCAGGGTTGACTTATCTCGACCAACGTACAACCACACCGAATGACCGCGGAGGCATCCATTTATTCCACATGCTTTGACCCCTGATCGTGGTCATCTAGGGTCCAGGGTTCAAAAGTGTCATTTTTCTTTAAAAATGTTTTCAGCCCTACATGATTAGAAAAAAAATAAAAAAAAAAAAAAATGTATTGTACGTGACTCATGCAATATGGAAGTAGGCTTTTGAGATCCTTTCAAAAGTTTATGGGTTAGAGTCCATCTGGGGTCATTAGTGGGAACTACTTTTCCGTCTTAAGATTGAAAAACTCTATCAAAATCTTCAAAATAGCTATCTGCTCTATACAACATTGCATGGTCCCGTTACGTGCTACATATGAAGCAGCTTAATACCCTTCACAAACTCTGTTCTCTAATGGGGGTCATAAGGTCTTAAGGGGTAACTTCCGTCCAAAAACCAAAAGATCCAAATATTCAACAATTTTTAATCTCATGCCCAAACATATTACATTGCTCACTTTTTCAGATTGCTTCTGTTACCGACCATGGCGTAATGCAAGAATATTTTATTTTGGAGGTCAAAGTCCTTTAAGGAGAGGTCATTTCCGGTTTTTAGGTAAATAATTTTTCAATAATTTTTCTTTTTTTAAAAATTAAGCAACGTGTTTAAATTTTTTTTATTTTGCATTGGAACAATGCTTTTGTTTGTGTACACGATTTTTTTTTTTTTATCGCGAATCCACAGGTCATTAAGGGGGTCGAAAGGTCACTTTACCCCAACATGTTAAAAATCAGACCAAATTGGATTTTCATCTCGAGCCTATAGAGGCGATAAATCCCGTTATTACTACAGTGATGTACCATTAATCGTAGAAGAGGTCTATATAGTCTCGACCCCAAAGGTCAAAGTTCAGGCCAAGAGTCAAATTTACAAACAAGCTCCGCATTGAACTGAAATTTGACAGGACTAATCCCTCGCGATAATCGGAAATACATAACACTAACAGTTGACCCTATTCGTGACCCAGTGGTCACGTTAATAGTGGCCAAAAGGTCAAATCCTGACATGCTTGTTATTGAGTTAAAACTCAATGATAATGTTCCTTGTAACATTGACACCCTGTTTTCCCTCTGATCTCCTTCCGACCGGTTTTAAAACGACCGAGTCAAACGCTTGGTCCGATTCACACCAAAATCGGTCAGCAGAGACACGTGTTCAGCGCTTTGTATGGGTTGTACACATTTTCCGGTCAAAGGTCACTAGCAGTCATTACAATATGCCCAATTAGGTCAAAATCCCTAAAAAAATACAGCTTCTCCTACAAAGAGGACGCACTGATGACGTCATTCATTCCCATGCATCGCCTATCATCAGGGTCTATGGGATATATACCCAGATTTGAGATCAGTGGGCAGGAAGGGGTCATTTATGGTCATATCGTGGATTTATATGTCCTAGCGGATTTGCTCACAGTTCTTCAAAATGCACTATTTTTCAGTTCACCAAAATTAAATTTTCATGTGCAAGCACAATCAGACGTGATTGAGTAACAAAACCAGCCCGTTTCATCTACAGAAATTAACCCAAAATCCATTCTACTATTGCGAAGTTTCAATTTCAACCGCCTATCACATACTACAGTGTCTATCAAGCATTCGTCGTCTGCTAGACCGCGTACTGATATAGGTGGCGCAGTCTATCTCACGATTTGGGTTTGTAATTTTAAACCACTTTCCGCGCTTTTCCTATAGTATAAGTCAACTGCACAAATTCACAGCTTCATTTGACACCAATTTTACTTCCTACTCAAATAAGTCGACAAGATATCGAATAAAACATGTTGGCACTGTGTTTTTAAAAAGGATACTTAGTATCCCATGATTTTTTGCTGAACTATTTAGCTTATCCTCCCCCCCATTTAGGTCCGCTCCACCCCCCCCCCCTTTCACACACACTTGGTAAAATTCATGCAGTAAGCACTTCACGGTCGCCAGAAACTGTTGCCGCATTTGTTTGATTAACGTCGGATACCGTTTCCTCCGCACTATATAGCTAGCTATCGGTTAAGCGCGAACCTGCTTTTTTACAAGACGCCTTCACGGCCGCCGTTCTGTTCCTGATGCGTTCTTTCTACTTCTTCTTCTGTCAACACTTCAACCTGCGTCTAGCTCAGTCATGGTTGACGTATGCCGCCCAGACTTACACCGATGACCGCTGAGGCTCCCATTTATGTCACTGACTTTGACCCCTGTCTGGGTCCATCTAGGGTCACAGGGTGTCAAAAGTGTCATTTTCCTTTAAGAAGTTTCAGCGCCTACAGATGAAATGTTGGTACGTGACTCATGCATATGATGTAGCTTGAGATCCTTTACAAAGTTTAATGGGTTGAAGGTCCAATTCTGGTTGTCATTAAGGGGACTATCCGGTCTGATGTGAAACAATCTTCCAAAAATCTTCAAAATAGCTATCTGCTCTATGCAACATTGCATGGTCACGTGCCTCATACATACGGAGCCGCTTAAGAACCCTTCACAAAAACCGCTGTGCTCGGATGGGGGTCAAGGTCATTAAGGGGGAACGTTCCGGTCACAAACCAAAATCTTCAAATATTCACAATGTTTTAGCTCATGACCCAACATAGTCCATTGACTTCACTTCTCAGATGTGCTTATGTTACCCTGTCGTTTGCACAGATATTTTTTAATTTTGGAGGTCAAAGGTCATTTAAGGTCATTTCCGGTTTTAAGTAATAAATTTTTCAAGATTTTTATCCCAGAACTAAGCCTAGTAGGAATTTTTTATTGCATGAAAATGCCTTTTTTGTTGTGTACACGGTTTTTTTTTTATCCGATCACAGTCATTAAGGGGGCGAAAGGTCAATTTTACCCCAACATGTTAAAAATTAAGAACCAAATTGGATTACTCAGCCTATAGAAGACAGATAAATACCGTTATTACTACAGTGATGTAACATTAATTATAAGAGGTCTATAATAGTTCTCGACCACCAAAGGTTCCAAGTTTCAAGGTCAGGTCAAAATTTTACAAACAAGCTCCGATTGAACTGGAAATTTGACGAATAATCTTGATATCGTAAATACAGAACAATTACAGTTGACCCTATTCGGTACCCAGGGGTCACGTTATAGGGGCCAAAAGGTCAAATATGCCTTACATGCTTGTATTGAGTTTAAAACTCAATGATAAGTTTCCTTTACGTTACACTGTTTCCCCTGATCCCTTCCGACCGGCTTTAAACGATAACCAGAGTCCAAACGCTTGGTCCGATTCACAAAGACAACCAAAATCGGTCCAGCAGAACAAGTGTCAGAGCTTTGTAATGGTTGTACACAGTTTCGTCAAAGGTCACTTAGAGGGTCATTACAACAGCCAATTTATTCCAAAACCTAAAAAATACACCTTCTCCCACAAGATGACGCACTGATGACGTCATCATGCCCATTCTCGCCTATAATCAGGTGTCTATTATGGATATACACACACAGATTTGAGATCAGTGGGTCAGGAATGGGTCATTTAGGGTCATACGTGATTTATATGTCCTAGCGGATTTGCGCACAGTTTCTTTCAAAATGCAATATTTTCAGCCAAAATTAAATTTTCATGTGCAAAAGCCATCAGACGTGATTGAGTAACAAAACCATCCCGTTCCCTCTACGAGAAATGACCTCAAATTCCATTCACTATTGCTAGTTTCAATATTCAACCGCATATACTATAATACAGTTTATATCAGCATACGGACGCTGTCTGCTAGACCGCGTACTGATATAGGTGGCGCAGTCTATCTTACGATTTGGGGTTTGTAATTTAACCCATTTTCCCGCTTTTCCTATATTAATATCATGCACAAATTCACAGCTTCCATTTGACAAACCAATTTTACTACTTCCTAAGTCCATATCGACAGAGATCGAAAAAACACTGTTTGCACTGTGTTTTTAAAAAAAGGAGTAATTAGTATCCCATGAATTTTTGCCTGACTATTTAGCTCTACATCCTCCGCCCATTAGGTCCCTCCCCCCCCCCCTTTCACACTCCCCTGGTAGATTCTGCAGTAACACTCAACGTCGCCAGAACTTTGCCGCCTTTGTTTGATTTACGTCCGATACCGTTTCCGCACTATATATAGCTAGCTATCCAAGTAAGCGCGACCTGCTTTTTACATACGGCCTTCATAGCCGTCCTTGTTCTGTTTCTGAATGCTTCTTGTCATTTCTTCTTCTTTTTCGGTCAACACTTCAACTGCGTCCTAGTTCGTCATGGGTTGACGTATTCCGACCAGACATACACTGAATGACCGCTGAGGCAACCCATTTATGTCACATGAGACTTTGACCCCTGTCCGGGGTCATCTAGGTCACAGGGGTCAAAAGTGTCCTTTTTCCCTTTAAAAATTTCAGCGCCCAGCAATTATAAGTATGGTAACGTGACTCACGCGTATGAAGTAGCTTGAGACTGTTCACAAAAGTTATGGGGTGAGAGGTCAATCTGGGGTCATTAAGGGGGAACTTCCGGTCTTATGTGGAAAAATCTTCAAAAATCTTCAAAAATAGCTATCGGCTCTATGCAACATTGCATGGTCACGTGACTCATACATACGGAGTCAGCTTAAGACCCTTCACAAAGGAACGCTGTGCTCGGAATGGTGGTCAAAGGTCCCATTAAGGGGACTTTCCGGTCAACAACCAAAATATTCCAAAATCATTCAAGCCATTTTTATCTCATGACCCAACATAGTACATTGACTTCACTTTCAGATTTGCATTCATGTTACCACACCTGGCGTTTGCAAGATTTTTTCTTTTGGAGGTCAAAGGTCATTTAAGGTCATTTCCGGTTTAAGGTAATAATTTCCAAGAATTTTTATCTCCAGACTAAGCATAAGTAAGAATTTTATTTTATTTGCATTGGAACATGCATTTTTGTTGTGTACACGAGTTTTTTTTTTTATACCGTAATCAAAGGTCATTACGGGGGTCGAAGGTCATTTTAGACCCAAACTGTTAAAATAAGCAATTGGATTGATCTCAGCCTAAGGGACAGGATAAACCCGTTATTACTACATGATGTACATTAATAGTAGAAAGGTCTATAATAGCTCGACCCAAGGTCAAGGTCAGGTCAAGTCAAATTTACAACAAGCTTTCCCGATTGAACTGAATTTTGACAGGAATAATCCTCGCGATATCGTAAAAATACAGAACAATTACAGTTGACCCCTATTCGTGACCCAGTGGTCACTTTATAGGGGCCAAAGGGTCAAATGGCGCTTGACATGCTTGTATTGAGTGTAAAACCTCATGATAATGTTTCCTTTTAACTAAAATGTTTCTTTGTAACGTTGTTAACACTGTTTTCCTCTGATCTCCTTCCGACCGACTTTAAAACGATACCATAGTCAACGCTGGTCCGAATTCACACCAAAATCGGTCAGCAGAACAGTTCAGGGCTTTGTATGGGTTGTACACAGTTCGCGGTCAAAGGTCAGTAGAGATCATTACACGCCAATTAGGTCACAATCTAAAAAATACACCTTCGCCTAAAAAGAGGACGCACGGATGACGTCATTCATGCCCCTCTCGCCTATCTCAGGGTCTATGTGGATATACAAGATTTGACGATCACTTGGTCAGGAGGGGTCATTTAGGGTCATATTGTGATTTTATATGTCCTAGCTGATTTGCGCACAGTTTCTCAAATGCAATATTTTTCAGCCAAAATTAATTTTCATGTGCAAAAGACATCAGAAACGTGATTGAGTTAGACACCACCAGAACCCGTTCCATCTACGAGAAATGACACTCAACATCCATTCTACTATTGCAAGTTTCAATATTCAACAGCCGATACTATAATACAGTGTAATCAAGCATTACGTCGTCCGCTAGACCGCGTACTGATATAGGTGCCGCGGTCCTATCCATTTGGGTTTGTAAATTTACATTTTCACCGCTTTTCCATATGATAAACAATGCACAAATTCACAGCTTTCCTTGACACCAATTTTTTTACTTTCTAAGGGTCCCAAATCTAGTCGACAAGGATATCGAATCAAAACATTGTTGGCACTGTGTTTTAAAAAGAGTAATTAGTATCCCATGATGTTTGCCTGAACTATTTAGTCTATCCTCCCCCATTTTGTCCTCCCCCCCCCCCCCCCTTCACATCACACTTGTTATAATCTGCAAGTAAGCACTTCACGGGCGCCAAAAACTGTTGCCCGCATTGTTTGATTACGGCCGCTACCGTTTCCGCCTATATAGCTAGCTATCAATTAAGCGCGAACCTGCTTTTTACAGGACGGTCCTTCAGGCCGCCTGGTTCTGTTTCTGATGCCGATTCTTTTCTTCTTCTTTCTCGGTCAACAGTCAACTGCTTCCTAGCTCAGTCCATGGTTTGACTATTTCCGACCAACTTACAAACCGAGGACCGCTGAGGCAGCCATTTAATGCCACATGACGTTGACCCTGTCGGGGTCATCTAGGGTCACAGGGTCAAAAATGGTCATTTTCCTTTAACAAGTTTCATTCAGCGCCTACCGATTATCATGTATGGTAACGTACTCCATGCATAGATAGTAGGCTGAAGATCCTTTGACAAAAGTTATGGGTTGAGAGGTCCAATCTGGGTCATTAAGGTGGAACTTCCGGTCTTAATGTTAAAAATCTTCAAAAAATCTTCAAAAATAGTCTATCTCTCTATGCAACATTGCATGGTCACGTGACTCATACATACGGAGCACTTAAGACCCTTCACAAAAACGCTGGTGCTCGGAATGGGGGTCAAAGGTCATTAAGGGGAACTTTCCGGTCACAAAACCCAAAAATATTCCAAAATATTTCAACAATTTTTCTCATACCCAAACATAGTACATTGACTTCACTTTCAGATTGCCATCATGTTACCCCTGCTAGCAGATATTTTATTTTGAGGTCAAAGGTTCATTAAGGTCATTTTTCCGTTTTAAGGTAAATATTTCAAGAATTTTTACTCCAGACTAAGCATAGTAGAATTTTTTTTATTTGGCAGGGAACAATGCATTTTTGTTTGTGTACACTGAAGTTTGTTTTTTTTTATACCGGAATCAAAGGTCATTAAGGGGGTCGAAAGGTCACTTTTACCCAAAATGTTAAAATAGACCAAATTGGATTTATCTATCTCAGCCTATGAGGACAGATAATCCCGTTATTACTACAGTGATGTAAACATAATATATAAGAGGTCTTTGATAGTCTCGACCCCCCAAAGGTCAAAGTCAAGTCAAGTCAAAATTTTACAAACAAGCTCTCGATTGTACTGAAATTTGACAGGAATAATCCCGTGATATCGTAAATCCATAACAATTACAGTTGAACCCTATTCGTGACCCAGTGGTCCGTTTAGGGGCCAAAAGTCAAATGCTTACATTTCTTGTATTGAAGTTAAAACTCAATGATAATGTTCCTTGTACACGTTGACACTGTTTCCCTCTGATCTCCTTCCGACCGGCTTTAAACTGATACCAGGCAAACGCTTGGTCCGGATTCACCCAAAACCACAATAGGAAAAGAAAAGAAAAGATCGGTCAGCAACAAGTGTTGAGAGATTTGTATGGGTTGTACACTGTTTCCGGTCAAAGGTCACGTATAGTCATTACAGCAATGAGGTCAAAATCCTAAAAAAATACACCGTCTCCTACAAAAGGACGCACACTGATACGTCATTCATGCCATGCATCGCCTATCATCAGGGTCGATGGGGATATACACAGCTTTGAGATCAGTGGTCAGAGGGGTCATTAGGGTCAGATCGTGATTTTATATGTCCTAGCGGCTTTGCGCACATGTCCTTTCAAAATGCATATTTCGCCAAATTACATTTTCATGTGCAAAAGAAACATCAGACCCCCTGATTGAGTACCGAAAACCAGCCCGTTCATCTACAGAAATGACCTCAAATCCATTCATACTATTGCTAAGTTTCATTATTCAAAACCGCCTATACTAATAATACAGTTATATCAAAGCATTACGTTACGACGTCGTCGGCTAGAACCGCTTACGTGATATGGTTGGCGCAGTCTATCTTCGATTTGGGTTTGTAAATTAACCAATTTTTTCCTTCCCGCTTTTTTTCCTATATTTATCAATGCAACAATTCACAGCTTTCATTTGACACCAATTTTACGTCCTAAGTCCAAATAGTCGAGAAGATATCGAATAACGTTGGCACCTGTGTTTTTAAAAAGGAGTAATTAGTATCCCAGAGTTTTGCCTGAACTATTTAGCTCTACTATCATCCCCCCCCTTTAGGTCCTCCCCCCCCCCCTTCACACAACACAATTGTACATTTCAATGCAGTAGCACTTTCAAGGTCTCCAAAACTGTTGCCGCATTTGGTTGGATTAGTCAACGTCCGATACCGTTTCCGCACTATATAGCTAGCTATCAAATAAGCGCGAACCTGCTTTTTACAAGCGGCCTTCAGGCCGCCGCTTGTTCTGTTTCTGAATTGCGTTCTTCTTTCTCTTCTTTCGTCAACAACTTCAACTGCTCTAGCTCAGTCCCCATTGTTTGGTCACTGACTCATACATACGGAACAGCTTAAGACCCTTCACAAACGCTTTGGCTCGGAATGGGGGTCAAGTCATTAGGGGGAACTTCCGGTCAAAAACCAAAAATATTCAAATATTCAACAATTTTTATGCTCATGACCCAAACTAGTACATTTGACTTCACTTTCAATTTGCATTCCATGTTACCTGGCGTATGCAAGAATATTTTTATTTTGAGATCAAAGTTCCATTAAGGTCAATTTCCCGGTTTTAAGGTAAATAATTTCAAGATTTTATCTCCAGAACTAGGCATAGTAGAATTTTTTTTATTCATTGGAAGCAAGGTGATTTTTGTTTTTTTGTTTCGCACGAGTTTTTTTTTTATCACGGAATCAAAGGTTTCTTAAGGGGGTGAAAGGTCAATTTTACCCAAAAAATGTTAAAATAAGACCAAATTGGATTTATCTCAGCTATAGAGGACAGTAAATCCCGTTATTACTTCAGTGATGTAACATTAAGAGTAAATAGGTCTATATAGTCTCGACCACCAAAGGTCGAAGTTCAAGGTCAAAGGTAAAATTTACAACAAGCCTCCGATTGAACTGAAATTGACAGGAATAATCCTCGCGATATCGTAAAGTACAGAACATTAACAGTTGACCTATTCGTGACCCAGTGGGCCACGTTATAGGGCCAGAAGGTCACAGCCTACATGCCGTGTATTGAGTTAAAACTCATGATAAGGTTCCTTGTACGTTGACACTGTTCCCTCTGATCTCCTCCGACCGCTTTAAAACGATACCAGAGTCAAACGCTTGGTCCGATTCACACCAACATCGGTCAGCAGAACAAGTGTTCACAGAGCTTAGTATTGTTTGTACACAGTTTCCGGGTCAACGGTCACGTAGAGGTCATGACGCCCATTAGGTCAAAAGCCTAAAAAAATACACCTCTCCTACAAGAGACGCACTGATTACTTCCATTCATGCCCATCGCATCGCCTATCATCAGGTCTAAGGGGATATACACAGATTTGAGATCATGGTCAGGTAAGGTCATTTAGGGTCATATCGTGTATTTTATATGTCCTAGCGGATTTGCGCACAGTCCTTCAAAATGCAATATTTTCAGCGAAAATTAAATTTTCATGTGCAAAAGACATCAGACGTGATTGATTAACAAACCACCCGTTCATCAACGAGAAATGACCTCAAAATCCATTCTACTATTGCGAAGTTTCAATAGTCACCGCCTATACTATAATACAGTGTTATCAAGCATACGTCGTCTGCTAGACCGCGTACTGATATACGTGGCGCGGTCTATCTTACGAGTTGGGTTGTAAATTTAACCATTTTCCCGCTTTTCCTATATTATATCAATTCACAAATTCACAGCTTCATTTGACACAATTTTACTTCCTAATTCCAATTAGTCGCCAATATCGAATAAAACTGTTGCACTGATGTTTCATTTAAAAAGAGTAATTAGTATCACCATTATTTTTGCTGAACTATTTAGCTCTATCCTTCCCCATTTTAGGTCCTCCCCCCCCCCCCTTCACACACACTTGGTATAATTCATTCAGTGAAGCACTTCACGGTCGCCAGAACCTGTTGCCGCATTTTGATAAAACGTCGATACGTTTCCGCAATATATAGCTAGCTGAATCAATTAAGCGAGAACTGCTTTTACAGACGGCCTTCAGTGCCGCCTTGTTCTGTTGCTGATGCGTCTTTTTTCTTTTTCTGTCAAACACTTAACTGCGTCTAGATCAGTCATGGTTTGACGTATGCGGACCAGACTTACACCAATACCGCTGGGCATCCCATTATGCCACATGGCTTGACCCCGTCGGGGTCATACTAGGGGTTCACAGGGGTCAAAAGTGTCATTTTCCTTTACAAAGTTTCAGCGCCTACAGATTATAATGCATTGGTAACGTTGACTCTGCCATATGAAGTAGCTTGAGATCCTTTACAAAAGTTATGGGTTTAGAGAGGTTAATCTGGGTCATTAAGGGGGAACTTCTGTTCTCTTAATGTGAAACAAATCTTCAAAAAAATCTTCCAAAATCAGCTATCTGCTCTATGCAACATTGCATGGGTCACGTGGACTATTACATACGAAGCAGCAGCTTAAGACCCTTCACCAAACGCTGTGCTCGGAATGGGGGTCAAAAGGTCATTAAGGGGGAAAACTCCGCGTCAAAAACCAAAAAAATATTCCAAAATATGCAAAACAATTTTTATCTCTGACCCCAACAAGTACATTGACCTTACACTTTCAGATTGCATTCATGTTACCTGTTGTGTGCAAGGTATTTTTATTTGGAGGTCAAAGGTCAGTTAAGCGTAATTTCCGGTTTAAGGTAAAACAATTCAAGAATTTTTATCTCCAGAACTAAGCATGTAGAATTTTTTTTATTTGCATTGGAACAATGCATTTGTGTTGTACCACGAGTTTTTTTTTAATACCGGAATCAAAGGTCATTAAGGGGGTCGAAGGTCATTTTACCAAACATGTTAAAAATAAGACCAAATGGATTTATCCAGCCTAAGAGGCAGATTAAATCCCGTTTACTACAGTGATGTAAATTACTAGTAGAAGGGTCTATAAGAGTCTCGACCCCAAAGGGTCAAAGGTTCAAGGTCAAAGTCAAAATTACAAAAACAAGCTCCGATTGCAACTGAACATTTGACAGGAATACATCCTCGCGATATCGTAAATTACAGAAACAATACAGTTGACCCCTATTCCGGACCCAGTGTCACGTTTTAGGGGCCAAAAAGGTCAAAGCCCGACTGATGTAGTTGAGTAAAAACTTCAATGATAATGTTCCTTGAAACGTTGTTAACACTGTTTACCTCTGATCACCTTCCGACGGCTTTAAAACGATACAGAGTCAAACGGCTTGGTCCGATTCCCACCAAAACGTGTCAGCAGAACAAGTGTTCATAGCTTTGGTATGGGTTGTACACAGTTCCGGTCAAAGGTCACGTAGAGGTCAATATGGCCAAGTAGGTCAAAATCCTAAAAAAATACAACACCTCGCCTCAAAGAGGACGCCCATGATGGACGTCATTTCATGCCCATGCATCGACCTATCACCAGGGTTCCTATGGGATATACACAGATTGGAGATCAGTGGTCGGACGGGGGTCATTTAGGGTATATCGTGATTTTATATGTCTAGCGGATTTGGCGAACAGTGTCTTCAAAATGCATATTTTCAGCCAAAATTAATTCATGTGCAAAAGACCTCAGACGTGCTTGAGTAAACAAAACCACCAGCCCGCGTTCCATCAACGAAGAAATGACCTCCAAAATTTTTTTTACTTTTTTTACGTTTTTTATAAAATATAACAATCTAAATTCTTATAATACATTGTATATCAAGCATTACGTAGTCTGCTAGACAGCGTACTGATCTAGGTGGCGCGGTCTATCTAACGATTTGGGTTTGTAAATTTAACCAATTTTCCCGCTTTTCCTAAATATATCAATGCACAAATTCACAGCTTTCATTTGACACCAATTTTACTTCCTAGTCCAACTAGTCGCAACTATCGAATATTTAAAACATGTTGGGCCACTGTGTTTGTGTAAAAAGGAGTAATTAGTTCCCTGATTTTTGCAGGAACTATTTAGCTCATCCTTCCCCCAGTTAGGTTCCTTCCCCCCCCCACTTCACAAACACTTGGTACTAATTCATGCCAGTAAGCACTTCGGTAGCCAGAACTGTTGCCGCATTTGTATTTGATAACGTCCGATCCGATACCGTTTTCCGCACTATATAGCTAGCTATCAAATAAGCGCGAACCTGCTTTTACAAGACGGCTTTCAGGCCGCCTTGTTCGGTGATGAGCGTTACGTTCTTCTTACTTCTGTCAACACTTCAACTGCGTCTAGCTCAGTCATGGTTTGACGTATGCGGACCAGACTTACACAGCATGACCAACTGAGGCATCACTTTATGCCACATGACTTTTACCCCTGTCGGGGTCATCTAGGGTCACAGGGGTCCAAAAGTGTCATTTTCTTTAAAAAGTCAGCGCCTACAGACTATAATGCATGGTTAAACGTGCCTCCTGCATATGAAGTAGCTTGAGATCCTGTACAAAAGTTATGGGTTGAGAGGTCATTGGGGGCAGTTTAAGGGGGACTTCCGGTCTTAATGTGAAAAATCTTCAAAAATCTTCAAACATAGCTATTGAGTCTATGCAACATTGCACTGGTCACGTGACTCATACATACGGAGCAGCTTAAGATCCTTCACAAACGCTGTGCGCGGAATGGGGGTCAAAGGTCATTAAGGTGGGAACTTTCCGGTAAAAACCAAAAATATTCCAAAAAAGATTCAACAATTTTAGCTCATGACCAAACATAGTACATTGACTTCACTTTCAGATTTGCTTCAGGTTACCTGTTGTATGCAAGCTATTTTTCTTTTGAGGTCAAAAGGTATTAAGGTCCTTTCCGGTTTTAAGGTAAATATTTCAAGAAATTGTTATCTCCAGAACCGAGCATAGTAGAATTTGGGTTATTGCATTGGCACAATGCATTTTGTTGTGTAACGAGTTTTTCTTTTATCGGAATCAAAGGTTATTAAGGGGGTCGAAAGTCAAATTTTTACCCAAAAAATGTTAAAAATACGACCAAATTGGATTTATCTCAGACTATAGAGGACAGATAATCCCGTTATTACTACAGTGATTGTAAACATTAAGTAGAGAGGTCTATACTGTCTCGACCCCAAAGGTCAAAGTTCAAGGTCAAGGTCTCAAAATTACAAACAAACTCCGATTGAACTGAATTTTGACAAGGAATAATCCTCGCGATATCGTAAAAACAGAAAAATTAAGTGACCTATTCGTGACCCATGGTAACGTGATAGGGGCCAAAAAGTCAAATGCCTGACATGTGTATGAGTTAACCTCAAGATAATTGTTCCTTGTAACGTTGACACTGTTTCCCTCTGATCTCCTCCGACCGGCTTTAAAAACGATACCCAGAGTCAACGTTGCTTTGGTCCGTTAACAACCAAATCGGTCAGGCCGAACAAGTGTTTAGAGCTTTGAATGGGTTGTACACAGTTCGGTCAGACTTGGTCAGTATAGAGGTCAGTACAGCCAATTAGGTCAAAATCCTAAAAAAATACACTTCTCCTACAAAGAGGAGCAATGATGACGATCATTCA
>JAMKCH010050885.1:0-10917 GCA_023653785.1 Ophioderma brevispina
AATGGAAATTGTTCCTACGATATTTCTTATGTAGTTTATTGTTTTGTCAAGCTGCGATATTTATTTTTTCTACTTACTTAAAAACTCAGATCTCCAAGAGTAAATGAGCTGTTTTCTAATCTCTACCTTCCACATTATCTTTGAAAATTCCAGCACTTTACTTTCTATTGATCTATAAGTAGAAGTCATTTCTAAAATATACTAAAATGTAAAAAAAACTGTGCACTTGATTTTGGTACCATTTGGCAAAGAATTAATGTTTTTTTCCTTCTTTTGACCAAATGACCCCCTTAAATCACATTCTCATGGGCTAATGGAAATGTTTCTGGTTCATTCATATCCAATTGATATGATTTATTAACTTTTTACCCCTCTCTCTAAGATAAATCGTTTTTGAGAAATCCTTGACACCGCAATGACATATTGTTAACATTTCACTTTGGGGAGATAGCGGCGATTTAGTCTAGAAACACCGTTTATAGTTTTATATATTAGAAATGTTTTCTGTTACTTTTATTATCAATTAAAAATATAAGTGCTTGAATTTGCACAGATAATTGTGGAAATTAGAGATTAAAAGCTCATTTAACTTTTTGGAGAGTATGAAGGTTTAAAGTGGAAAAAATTAATATCGCAGCTCGAGTAAAACAATTAAATACGTAGATTCATAGGAAATTTCCATTTTGCACATTACATTTTTCGACTTGTGAACGGAAACTCCGATTGATGTCAAACAAAAAGCAATCGAGAGTTATTAATTTCCTCAACTGTTAATTTGTAATATTTATTTTACCCTCCCAATGGGTAATCCACCTAAGAAACGCGGGAACTTGGTCTTCAAATTATGGGCAATTGTAGTCCTGCCTGCACCAGGAAAGTAGAGAATTGTTTTTATATGTCCTACTCTAATTTTCTTCAATAGGGCGATAAAATATTCAACTCAAGAAACAACTCAAGTGCCACCCCTTAAACCAATATCTCCTCTTATCCTCAGTGCCAACCACCACCTTAAACCAATATCTCCTCTTACCCCTCAAGTGCAACCCCTTTTTTAAAACCCAATATCATCTTAACCCTACAACGTTGCAACCTCTTAAACCAATATCTCCTCTTATCCCTCAAGTGCAACCCCTTAACACCAATTATCTAACTCTTAACCCTAAAGGGCAACCTCTTAAACCAATATCTCCTCTTACCTCTCAGTGCAACCCCTTAAAAACCAATATCTACTCTTATCCCTCAAGTGCAACCCCTTAAATCCATATCTAACCCTTAACCCTCAGTGCAAACACCCCTTAAACCAATATCTACTCTTAACCCTCAAGTGCAACCCTTAAACCATATCTACTCTACCTCTCCATCAATGCACCCCTTTAAACCCAATATCCACTATTACCTCTCAGTTGCACCCTTTAAACTCAATCTCTCCTCTTAACCCTCAAGTGCAACCCCTTAAACCAATATCTTACTCTTACCTCTCAAGTGCAACCCTTTAAACCAATATCTACTCTTACACCTAATTGCAAACCTCTTAAATCAATATCTTACTCTTCCCCCTCAAATGCACTCCTTAAACCAACATCTACTCTTCCCCATCAAGTGACACCCTTAAACAATATCTACTCTTATCCCACCGTTCAACCCCATTAACACGTAAGTTGCCTAAGGTGTTTTCACTCACGTTGTGCCTAAGGGGGGGGGGTTCCATGGAACCCCCCTGGACACCACCTTTCCCGATGGAATTTTCAACTCAAACTCATACCACTATTAGTGGTCATAAGACAAGGCCACAGGTGCAATACAAATGAGGTCCGTTATCGTCTGGAAATTAGGGGCAATCATTGTTTTTCGAAATGTGCGTCAAAATCGCTCAAAAAGTAGTATTATGTTTCCGCGAACCCTCTTCAAAGCAATACCATTGCCAATCATTGATGTTTATATTTTGCTCTAGAGGACCACTTTACATATATTAAAACACAACATTTCGCATTGTACATTTCTTGTCTTGTTTGTGGGGCAGTCATTTTTGCATAGTTTGTACACAAATGGCGCGCAGGTCTTTTCGAAATGATGGAATCGCTTCTGTTCTGCACATAAAGGGTTTTTTTTTTTTTTTTAAATTATTTTTTCTGATATGTAATATTGATTTTGTTTCAGCATATGACATACATAAGCAGAAAAATATTTCTGGTACCAGGGTTTTCTAATTTTATTTTTAAATCCACACGCCCATTGGTGCCTAAGGGGGGTTTCTAGGGACCCAAGCTAATTATCTCATTAACGGGCCAGAAATTTTAGTAATTTTTTTTATGGAAAGAAGCGCAAACGATAACTACACAATTACAAAAAATTAAGTTCGAAAATATTTTTTTTTTCACGATTGAAATCTCCGAAAAACAAATCTTGGGTACTATTGAACCCCCCCCCCTTAGCACTTAAGTGTTAAAAACAATATCTAACTCTTACTCCTCAAGTGGCAACCCAATATCTACTTTTTTCACCCCTCAAGTGCAAACCACCTAAAAACCAATATCTACTCTGACCCCTCCGGGTCTCCAAGAATTCACAGGAGCAGCAATCGCAGTGTTTGGACTCCCTCTCTCTGCTTGAGCTGGTGGTGGCTCCCCCTGTCCTCGTAGTAACCCTCGCATAGGTCGTCATTCAGGCTGTTAAAATTATGTGTCAATGGGTCACTGTGGAATGACATAATGACCAGAGGGTAAAGAATGCAGTTCCTCGGAATAACTGCTTTAACATTATTGTCGGAACTTTTGTACAGACTTTTGTTATTTAGACCACTGAGAATCATTTCTGAGCCTGTTTCACAAAGACGTACATCACTTGTAAGTTTTGATTTATCTAGCGGTAACGTCGATCAGCGTCAGATTGAACTTGATTGTAATTTCAAACCTTGTACGCTTCGATCGAGTTACCTTGAGTTACATCTCTCGTAAATCTTTGTGCACGTGCCAGTAGTTTGAACCGGGAACCCCATGACCCTAGCAGAATTATAGTTACTGGGATTGTGTGGCATAGCCTTGCGCACAGCCTTTTTGGAGGGTCTATAACACCTGCGGACCAAGTGTAATGTGGGTACCAGCCTTACCTGCATACGCTAGCAGACGTAGGGGTACTGGAGGCAGTCTGCATAGCACTTGTGCACAGCCCTGTCCATGGGTGTCTATACGTCTGTGAATGGTGTGAAAGGAGGGTACAAGCCGTACCTGCATACGCTAGCAGATGTAGGGGTACCGGAGGCAGTCTGCATAGCACTGTGCACAGCCGATGTTGTGGGTCTATACATCTGGAATGGGTGTGAAAGGGGGACAAGCTTCCTGCAGACGCCAGCATACGTAGGGGTACTGGAGGCGGTCTGCATAGCACTTGTGCACAGCCCTGTCTGGGTTTTATACATTGTGGAATGGGTGTGAAAGGAAGGGACAATCTTACCTGCAACGCTAGCAGACGTAGGTACTGGAGGCGGTCTGCATAGCACTTGTGCACAGCCCGGTCTGGGGTTTTTATATACTCTGTGAATGGGTGTGAAAGGAGGGTACAAGCCGTACCTGCATACGCTAGCAGACGTAGGGGTACTGGAGGCCGGTCTGCATCGCACTTGTGCACAACCCTGTCGGGGTCTATTACAACCTGTGGACGCGTAGAAATTGACAATAGGTCAGAAGACACATGACAAAAAACCTGGCTGCATTTGTCGGTCATCCATGTATATCGGTAAAGTAGGGTACACATTTTCACATTAGTATAACCTGTAAGACCCACCTACTTGATGCTTTGTCCAGGGCCCGTTTCAAAACAAAGATTTTAAATCGATTGTATCAAGCGTAACTCGCTCAAGCGTAATTTTGAACTTACAATCAAGTTCAATCTTACGCTTGATGAGTTTAACCTCGCATAAATCAAACTTACCATTGATCGTAAGTCTTTGTAAACAGCCCACGTGTGACATATCAAAACCACCCCCCCGCCAATACGAACCACCCCCCCCCCGACGACACCCAATACAAGTACAAGACCATGACAATTAACATGCAACTGGCGAAATTTTGTTTACTCTGCATAGAGAAGGATCTCTTTTTACATGATAATTCAACTGTGATTGAGGTCCAACATACAATGAGTTGTTGCCTCATCCTGAGAGACCGATGTTTTCTTCCCTTTGAAAATTTAGACTTATAAATCACCAGCATTTCGGTATTTTAAAAGGTGCATTTTTTATGGCGTTCATGTTTTTCTCACACTTTGTTTACCAGATATCAATAATAGTTTTATATTCCCAAAATATTACTTGATTCTGAGGTTGTGTCCTTACAATGTGGCAGAAAGCAGTGGCAGTGCCAAAGGTAGGGGGACTTAGGGGAAAATCCGAGGTGTATTGAGTCAATCCCATAAAAAAAAACCATGCACCAGTTTTGGGAAATTTCACCCTCAATTAGGGTCGGTGATCCTGCAAAAAGCCTCTTCTTACACATAAAACCCTGACTTTTATGCTCATTTTACACCCCCCCCCCACAAGGCATTATACTTAGGAATTTAGATGATCTTGAACTTTCTTGTGGTTCTAAAGCTTTTGAAACACTTTTTAATATCCATAAGTAACTGACATGTGTTTAGTAAGAACAGTATAGGCACCTTGCATGCATGTGGGATTGATTCAAAACACCCTCTGGGGGAAAATGTCCACAGGTGAATCTTTTTTTCCCCCATGGGATTTAAAAATCTACATGGTTTCTTGAACAACCGAATCAGATATCTTAATTGCTTCTTTTTTCAATTTAAAAAAAAATAATCTTCTATATATTACTGAACTTCCTTGGTTTAAACACAATAAAAAAAATTGAAATTGCAAGTGTTTTCACATTTTCTTTCAGATCTATCAGCAAGGTTTTTATATGCAACATATGGCAAGATTTAGACCAGGCCAAGATTTGTACAAAAGCCATGGGAATGTGGTCACTGATGATCACTGTCTAGATTTAATATTTTAATTATAGAAAGCAAAATAAAATGCAGTATATCCTACCTTACAAACCCCATATGTGCTTCTGTCCACGGGGTATTTCCCTCTGTGTCCGGGGCTGGTCTCTTCTTCTTATTGCTGCTTGGAGGCTTGGTCTCACATCCGCACTGATTGCCCTTGGCGCCGGTGCCCCGGCCAACGGGGGGACGACAAGAATGCTGGCTCGCTTGGCTGCTGGCGACGGGCACATTGCCAAAGTGACCCGCCGCCACCTGATTACAATCTGCTATTGCTGCTGTTGTTGCGTCAGTGAGGGCGCTTTAGTGATGGGGACAACGACACCTGGGATGGAGCTTGCGATTTGACCACGGGAAGATTGTGCTTTGCACATAGCTCAGCACCACTCGACGAATCTGCCCTGGAAGTCGTGACACCGTTTTTCTTTTTGGACTCTCGGTTGATAACGGAGGGGGTAATTGCTGCTGCTGTGGTGAAATTGTGCAAGTATGCTCTTTTCCAGGCCCCCAACCATCTTCTGTTGTATTAACGCGGGATTAGCG
This sequence comes from Ophioderma brevispina, assembly GCA_023653785.1. Lineage (NCBI taxonomy): Eukaryota > Metazoa > Echinodermata > Ophiuroidea > Amphilepidida > Ophiodermatidae > Ophioderma > Ophioderma brevispina. Next base: position 5,539 of record JAMKCH010050885.1, read on the forward strand.
CAGGCTTCCGTACAGACGTGCCCCTGTTGTTTCTTCTTGGCTTCCTTCTGCGGTCTACTGGAATGTCCTGCTGGCAATGCACATCCTTTTCTACTTGCGTGGGTGGCGGCACCGGTACGCCTTTATCCCCACCCTTTGCAATTTGATTGTAGTAAGGCTGCCCGAACACTCTGGAGTAAAAGCGGGATCGGTGTCATTGTGCCCGTAACCCTCTTGAATGCAATATCATCTTTGCATTCTCATAGGCGCTGTTCCAATCCCCATAAAGGTACGTGTGCGCCGCGAGGTGATCGCGGAGTTACCGGGTCTGACGACGACGACTCAAGACCACCGGGCTGAAGTTGTTGGGCTGGGTGTGGTTGCTGAGTTTTGGTTGGCTTCTGAGACGTGCGGTTGTAGAGGGGCGGGTGAATGAGCGGTGCTTGGCCGTAATACCGTGATGACTGAGATCTAATGGCTGGTGGTTGGTGATGTTAGGATAAAAGAGATATGAAGCTGGTAGTCGGTGCCGTAGATTCCAGTTTCTTCTCTGTGGCCATGGTGGTGGCCGAGGATGGAGAGGATGTGGACAGCAGTTTGGCATTGTTACTTGCTGTGCAAGCGTGACTTCACAGTACGGTGACTGAATTACCAATCTCCTGTAAATAAAGAAATTAATGTAGATTACAATCATGTCATTTCAACAGCAACCGGTGATATCACACCTCAATTTTGTCTCTTTTGTTTTGCTAATTTACAAATTCCTCCGTTCAAGAACAAATAGTTTTGCTGTTGTTGTATATTGCCATCTTAGTCTTTTAAACCTGACTCATTGTTTTGTGTCCATGGTTGAGCATGATCATCTTATCATGGCTTTCAAGAAGTGGGGAATTTGGAACGTCCCACAAATGCGCATTGAATCTTTTGATAATGAAACTGACTTAAAAACCTCTCTTACCCCATTGGAGAATTTTTACAAAAATCAGAATCTCTTGCCGGAAAATAAGCATTTTATTCAAGTCAGTCCATATTTGTACCCATTCACTTTTAAAATAAAAAAAAACTTGCAGTACCTTTGTTTTAGGGAATACCACAGAAAATATTTCTTTACAAAAACAATTTTTTTAGCATCAACAAAAATGAAGTGCCCTTCAAATTTTCTCTCAGCCCAATTTTTATCGCAAACTTGTCAAACACATTAAGCTTTGAAAAGTTTTCAGTACAACTGTCTCAATAAGAAGAGATTGACAGTACATCTTGTTTTAAGTGTATTTTCCCCAAGAATTACCCTCTCCTGTGTTCTCTGATAATAAGCATAGCTTACGCTTACCTTTTGCTATTATTGGCTTCTTTCCTTGTCCATGTTGTCCGGGTCTTAGCTGGGCTTCCATCCCATGCCCCTGTCGATAATTGTTGCTGACCATCACACTAACCCTCGTTCCAATCGGTGTCATCATAGGGACCGTCTTGTGATGCGAGGGGGCGTACTCCGTCGCAAGCCAAGTCCCTGTCAATCAGAATCTCGTCACTTCATCAAATCGTCGTCATCAATCTCAATCGTCGGCCTTGTAACAAGACTGAACTCAAGAGTGAAGGACTTATTGAACTGGTGTTGTAGAGATATTTAAATCATATTTCAAAGCATCTCCAAGAGTAGGTAACCCCAAGGCCAAACTGTGAACACCTCTGATGAGCTTGGGTGTGGGGGCTTAATATTAAGAATTTAACAAAATACAGAGGATCAATACCAAGAATTGTTCATTCAGGGTATTGTTTAACCACACCACCCCGAAAAAAAATTGTGATGAGTGTCGCTCCGTGAGAAGATTGGAATGACCTCGTCGCTATCTCCTTGCGAGGAACACTCTGTACTGACGATGGAGGCTACTGGAAGACAAGTCAGGAGGGTTGATGGACTGTAGGTAGGAGTCGAGAGCCGACGTTGACCGGGTGTGGCACCCACCATCCTGGCCATGTGTTTAAGGCTATCTCCTCGTAACAGTCTTGGGGTTAACAGACTCGACGTTAGGCTAGTGATGCTTGCATTCAATCACAGGGGCACCTGTAAAATAACATAAATGAGTTAGTCATTCATGAATCTCCCAGAATGCAAATTAATCACTACAATTTCGCAGTTCTCGGCTTTCGCGCAGTCGCTTATAAATTCAAAGGAATTTAGCTTTGGGGCCGCTCCATGACCACCTTTGACCTTGGCATATGACGTTTGACCTAATCAACATATGAAGGATACCTTGGTGCACCTGTGACAACAAGTTTGGTTCCAATCAGGGGGCCGCCAGATAGCGTCGTTTTTTTTTTTTGCCGTTCCCATCGGTTAAGCACGTAATCACGAAAACTGACAATATTCTAAAGGTCGAAAATATGTTTATACAATATTTTTCCCTCACATCCGGGGGAGTTGAAGAATCAACTCAGTGTAAGTATTCTTTTTGTATGAAATAACGGTACAACCGGGATCCATTTTGAACGAAGCTTGTTTGACCTCATTTTCAATCGTAGGGTCACCGCTATTTATAGCCGGCTGCGGACCATGTACCAGGCCCGGTACCCAGTTTAGCCTATGCACCACCGTGGAATGATTCGTTGGCCTAATGTGCAATCCTCTCATGTCCGGTCTTGTAAAAACGATTTGATGAAGTTTTGCAGAAAAATATGCACCACGACTAGACAAGGCAATTTAGACGGTCGCGTCCGTACGGGAATTCCCACTCGCCACTCACTGGTCTATTTATAAACGCGCACAGTGATTCCTGGTCAGGGCTCGTCAATGACTCGTCGGCAGTTTTGACGATACAATGAACTTGGCCGCCACCGCATGGTTACAATATGAAACTTCAACTTTTCATTGAGGTAATTTTAAATTTTAGGATATTTTTTTCACTTGCCTCACAGACCTTTGACTTAGCACCCCCCAACTTGTGACCTATCATAGAGGGCGCCCATGGTGCACCTATGACACAGTTGGTTCCAATTGAACTTCAATCTTTCAGGTTCGGAAAGGTGTTCCATCGTTTCTAGCGGATAGCCATCAGAAACGTATCTTTAACATATACCAATTATATTTGTTTTGAATTTTAAACTTAACACTATAGATGATATCGATCGCTCCTCTACCAAACCAGTTTGGGCATCCAGTTTGTAGGCGCCGTCACATGTAATAGGAGGTCGCCGGTTCGAATCCGGCCAAGCGCATATGGTTTTTTTTCACACACTTGTGTGCAGCTGGCCATCTCCAGGGGAAAGATTAATAAAATATCCCTCTTGTCTACCGGCCCCACTTCTCTCTTCGTCTCTCTCCCTCGCGAGAACTAAGTAGTTAAAAAATAAATCGGTAATAGTCGACCGCTCGTGTTGCCTGCCGTCGCGGTTGTGAATGTTAGGCCAACTTGACCTTGATAGTGACCTTTGACCTCATCAACAATGAGGGATCCCATGTTGCCAATTATGATTTCCAGTTGGTTCCATTGAGCTTCAAACTTTCAAATGCGGTCAATTTTACATTTCAGCCTATTTCCAACTTGACCTCAACAGACATTTGACCTTGGTATGTTGGACCTTGACCTAATCAACAAATAGGGATCCATGTTGCACTTATGATTCAAGTTTGGTTCAATTGAGCTTCAACTTTTCAAATGAGGTCACTTTACAGTTCAGCCTATTGTACAACTTGACCTCACGACCTTTGACCTGGCAGGGGTGCAATTTCGGTGTAACTTGCGGGAATCAAGTTTGATTCTCGCCAGGTAAAAAACTTTTGCGGAATCAATTGATTCAGACCTACTTCGTTAAGATTGCTGATTTATATAAGGTTATACTTATTCCCATGCTTACATTAGATGTTGGCAGAAATTATCAGGATTACCAGTATTTTACACTTTCTAGGAAATCTAATTACAAATATTTTGTGAGATATTAATGTCAGCTTACGTTTAAATAAACTCTTAATGACTAGAAAGCTCAAGGTGACAAGTGATTTCAAAGGGAGTTACTAACTTTTTTGGGCGAAAAAAAGGGTACTCTTCACAATGGTTTTAAAGACCATATAATTTGGAGCTGGATTTTTAAATTGAGGCTTAAACTATTTTTCGAAATGTGACATTACTGAGGGTTCAAAGACAACTACAAGTTAACTACTTACCGAGTACAACACTTTTAATAGTAAACTACAAAGTTTCATTCCATGTATGAGTCTTTTACTCACAAAAATAGTGATAAATTAACCTATGCCGTCTCTTTCGGATATAGAGTACTAGCTCAGTCACGTCAGTCCTCAGTTCTTAAGCAGAAGAGAACGACTTTGGAAGACAAAAATCAATATTATACGGCTTTGGATTCTGATTTCTTTCTTAATATTTTGTGAACTTGAATTGGAATGCAATGCGTTTGAAACAAATCAAAAACGGTTCATTTAATGGCACAAAATGCAAAATATTACCTGAATCTGCACCCTTGCGACCTGCCGAATTCGCACCGGCGGCGGAATCTCTCTTCATATTTGCTGTCAAAACACAAAATTATCAATGTTGACGGCCGTTAGCACTCCCATCAGTTTGAACGTTCTCACCTGCTAAATTTAGCATTTCCACACGAAATTTCCATAGTGGCTGCAGAACCGTCAGACAAGTCACTTCCCGCATCACCTTGTTTAAAATTTGCAGACTGAACAGTACAAATTTTACCACATACCTCGATATACTAGTATTACATGGAATTTTTCCTACACATTTGTTTTTATTTTGTGTTAAAGTAGTGGCAAAAAGACGACAGTGTATTTTCTAACTAGATTTTTATTATTGCATTGATGTTAGTACCAGCTAGTAACGTTTCTTAAAAATATTTTGCCGTTTTTATTAAATGAAAAACCTGCATTTTATATGGGTACACTAGGCACATGTAAAACACCTGGCTTTGATGTTGACGTTTGGGGGTCATGTCAATTTTGGTAAACAGATTTACATGTTGATCGAAGATATGTACGGACTTCCGTCATTGTAAAGCGGACTTTCGCCTTAATATTTTGTTTGTTTTTTGACAATAAAATCGAACAATATCATCAGTTCTTTTAAAAAAAAATACATTGTTTGTGATTCTCTGGGGGGGGGGGGCTATTTCCCTAATCTGATATGCCAAGGCCAAAGCAATTATTTTTTTCTTGACTGAGATTATTATACGCGAATCAACTCTGATTCGCGTGTGAACAATCTGGCGAGAATCATTACGCGATCCGATTCGCGGATTCGCGTTTCGAATTGGCATGCCCTGCTGGCATGTGACCTTTGACCTTGGCATGTTGACCTTTGACCTTGGCATGTGACCTTTGACCTTGGCATGTGACCTTTGACTATCACCAGTGGGGGATGCCATGTTGCACCTGTGACC
>JAMKCH010050886.1:0-21644 GCA_023653785.1 Ophioderma brevispina
TACAAACCAGGGGGGAGTTGCCCCTCTGGCTCGATAAAGGGGGAGATATGGACCAAAATATGCATTTTTCAAAATCCCTCTTTTAGCAGGGAATTTCGACCAATTTCAGCTTAATTTGGGCAAATTAAAGTAATTCGGCAGTTCAGTCTTAATTGGAGGCAAACCACCCGGGACGAATTTTGAAATGTTTGCCCCCTCTGGCAGGACGACTTGGAAATGTTGCCCCCTCTGGATTGACTGCCGTTGTACGCCCTGTATGGAAAGGGACAGTGTGATTAACAGCAGCCTGTCATTCCCATATCCGGGCTTCCGGGGGGGGGGGGGGGACTACCAGTGACCTACTTATGGTAGCCACATCCTGAAAATAGTGATGTCGTGTGTGTTTTACTATTCTGTTTCAATGTCTTTATTAATAAACAAGGTCCTTACTGACCCAGACCTGTGAGTGGGGTTTTGGAAGTACCCTTAGTACCAAAAAAAAAGCTGAAAAGAGCTAAAATATAGCGTAGAACTGGGTACAGAGGTCGTCAAAAACATTAAAAATGAGAAAAAGCCAAAGCTAAATTTTTACTTTTTGTGAAGGTGTAAAAAAAGCTGAAATCAGCTGAAGCTGAACTCTCCCAGGCCTGAATCATCTTGCCCGTAGGAATTGTTTGCTCTCCCAACTTAAAAGGTCCCGGAAATGAGATTATAAACCTACTACAATCTTTACGGGACATTCCATTCCATAAAAAGGGCCAGAAAAAAAGAAACACTACCAGACCTCATTTGGAACTATGATTTTCAAGTCAGTGTCCATGAATAATCACATCATTCACCTGGAATGTTTCTATTACTCTCTGAAAAATCAAATAGTTTCACTAATGATGTCATCACCACCAAATATTGACTGCTTTCTCGTCCCTCCTGTTGACTTGACCAAACCGCATCAATTCTATTTGGCATTTCCTGGACCCTTTAAGCAAGGTGAAGAAACTGAAATCAGTATTGAAAATTTGTAGTCAAATCAAATGAGTGTAAGTGAAATTAATGAAGGTAGAATATATGAAGTGAATTAATTATAAATGCCTACATGATATGTCAGCACAGAAAAATAACATTGGGATTGAGAAAAAAAATCCTCAGAATAAATGAAATATAATAATCCCTCATTATGAAGAAATTGGAAATAAAGCACTATATGGCTATGCATAAAAAGAAACATAATTCTTAACGGAAATGTTTGTGTAAAAAAGCAAGCTGGATTTCAAAGAGACTGCTTGTCCGTTGGTGAACGAGGTCAGTGAACGCAAGGCTTGAAAAATTATACTGCTCATTAAATATGATAGAAATTGGAAATAAAGCACTATTGGCTATGCATAAAAATAAATCACAAATTCTTAACGGAAATGTATTGTGTAAAAAAGCAACTGGATTTCAAAGACTGCTTACCAGTTTGTAATGAGGTCACTGAACGCAAGGCTTGAAAAATTATAATGCATCATTAAATATGAGAGAAATTGGAAATCAAGACTATATGGCTATGCCAAACAAAAACTTAAAAAGAACATAAATTCTTAACGGAATTTGGTAAAAAAAGCAACTGGATTTAAGAAAGAGACTGCTGTACCAGTGGTGAACGAGGTCACCCGCCGGCAATAAGTCCACATGACCACTCATTGAGGTGCTTGGCACGCTCCTATTAGGTTCCAGTTCATCCACGTGATTATCTTGCATGTGATTAGAAGTGCACAGAAAGTTCATTGTTGTTCCTCCATCACCCTGTAAAAAGGTCATTGTCGAGATGATCAATTCCAAGGAGAAATGGCATGTGGCATTTTGTCCAAAAAACAAAAGATGTGGCACCACAATGTTTCACAAAGAAGGCCACTGAAGGATTTAAATCAGTATGTTCTTTCACCTTAAAGGTGCAATGAGAGCTTTCAAGTCATCCATATTTTCTGTAATATGTCGTGATTTCATATAGCTCATAGATTATTGGCTACAAAAATACCTCAAACTGACTAAACAAAGGGTGATTTGTATAAGCTTATATTCAATAGAAAACTATTGGCTGAATTTCTATTGCTTCTATACAAATTAGAAATTTCACCATTTTTGTACCAAGAAACAGTTTTCAGCTTAATCCTTACAGCTGGGGATATTGATAACAAGCTTTACACCAGTGCAGTGCCAAAAATCAGAATTTTCACATTTTTTTTTGGACACCGGTTTTTTGAAACTCTACTAGTTGCACCTTTAAAAACATGAGTCCACATGTTCATCTACTTGTTACTGCATAGAAGTTGCACAGAAAGTTCCTTGAGGTTGCTCACTTTCACCCCTAAAAGGTGTTGACATAAGGAGAAACTTGGGCATAATGGATGGTGCCCACCAAACAACAAGTTGTGGCACCACCTGTTTACAGAAGAAGGCCACCACTACAAATAAGATGTTCGAAGTTTCATCAAGACTTTGTAAGCGGGGATACACTCTCAAGTATAAAATTATTAAGAATGTTCATTATAACGCATTATGTAACAACAGTATCGTATTAAAGGTAAATAACCGTTCTGATGGTATCTGTTAGACAGCGGAGGACACCTCGACCTAACACCTATAGATAATAGTCTAATCGCTCTTCTACCAACCCTGGTTGATGGCTTAATTGGCAAGAGCGTGGTGCTAGTAATACATAGGTTGCCGGTTTGAATCCTGCCAAGCGCACATTGGGTTTTTTCAACATTATCGTGCGCTGTGGTCCATCTCCCAGGAAAGATTAATAAAATATATACATCCTTGTCTACCTGGAGGAACTAGTAGTTTTTTTGTTTTAAAATTTTTTAAAACAGTAATGCTGGTAATACGTATATATGTACAGGGCCGTACCGTACACAGGATTTATATTTTTTTGGGGGGGGGGGTGCGGGACTTCAAGAAAGTGGACCTTTTTTGGTAAAAGTGTACCTAGTCCCCCTAATAAAAAAGTGGACTTCTTTTCAAATGTACTACATTTGGAACCCTTTTTATGTAAAAATTCAGCAAAAAGTGGACCTTTTTCCCCTTTTGTGGATGGGGGGGGGGTGCGCGAACCGAATCCCCTGCATATGGGGCGATATGTATTATGAAGAACTACAACAGTTGACAGTCCTCATTGCATAGTTGACAGTTTCTGGCGCTAACTAATTCGCTGTAGCAGTGCCGGCAAAATAGGATTGTTGCCCCAGCAATTGGTAGGTCCAAACAAATCCACAGGGCACGGACATGTTACACAAAGAAAAGTTTGCATTCCCTCCGCATTAGCCTTGTGGTTTGTATGGACTGATTGCTGGAGCAACAAATCCTATACAGGCACTTCTACGGCGAATTGGCTTGAAGGTGTACCAGTGGTGTAGTGTACAAGGCCATTCTATTCATGGTAGTTACTACGCAGCCTACCACCGAGTAGATGCAGTTATGCACTTGTCAATTTCCATCCCGGCCCTGGGGGCCCGGACATAGCGGGTGTATATGCGGAATAGCGGCATGTACAAAAAAGTTATGCCCCGCAAGGGGGATGTTAGCCGGGACTTGGCCGGGAATGTGCGTTAGCTTGTCCCCGCCCTGCCGGGACAATCATTGATGATAGCTGGGACTTAAGACGGGAGGTAAAAAAAATTTTCCCGGCTCCGCCGGGACATAAACGGGGACTTACCAAGTGTCACACCAGATAAAACCAGGCTATCAGTGAGCCAGAGTCGCCCATCAAATCTGCTGACCATTGCAGTCCGATCTCTTCCATGCCGTGATTTGGTACCAGTGTATTAAACTTTTAATGAAAATAATAAACTGTACCTTTTTTTAAACATCTTTCCACTGAAGATCTGGGCAAAATTAATAATTTTAACTTAAAAAAAAAACCACAACAGACTCAGCCTGAAGGGTTGATTTATTTTTCTATTTTAAACAAAAAAAGAAACTACAAAAAATAAAAAAAATAACGAAAATACCAACCAACCTTTGTTTAACCATGTGTAAATAACAACCATTCAAACATGGCGGATATAAAGAAAAAGGGGCCATGTCAGCAGCTTAAGGTGGGCCCTTAGCGTCGCTTTTGGCAGCGCATGTTGCACTTTAGTGCGACTAGAGGGTTGTCTGATGAGGGGGCCTTGAGACTGAGAGCAATGATTTTAGGGGGGCCTGTCAGCAGCTGCGACTCTTAAATCCGCCAATGATTTCAAATGCGCGCGAGCTGGCAATCCCCTTGAAAAGGTGTCGGATACAACAGAGGTTAAAATAATTAGGGTTGTCAACTCTCACGCAATGGGCGTGAGCCGTGAATCTCAAGCATGAGGGATATAGCTCGCCCATGCGTGCCCAAGTAACAATGGGAACTGCACAAAAAACTGCGTTTCTCACGAAAATGACATGGAAAATTCAACTCAAATTTAGGAATAAGCATGAAGACTTGTTGGTTATTGCCTAAAGTGATTGTGTGTTCAGAATGTTGTCAGAAAGATCGCAAACCGTCAAAAAATGGGTCAAAAATGGGGGGGTTTTTCTGATTGCAGATACCAAAATATCCGTGTTTTATGCACGTTTTTTCCTTTGTTATCTGCCGCATATGCAATCCATAGCTTCCAACAAAGATGCTTGAGAGGCCCCCCCTGGGAGGGTCGCATATATTGATATCCACTGACAGAGTACGGCCTGGGCATATATTCAAGTTTATTTTAGCAAGTCACTATCCCAGAGTTAGACGCCAAAACGATAAGCACCAGATGAGCTTGTTGTTTGGCTGAAGTTTCCCTTGGCAGCAGGATATGAAGCATGGTTTTAGATATTACTCTTACTCTGCGATGTTTTAGAGTGGGTCGGATATCGCCGTTGATAATTTTTTTTAACAAACCACTAAACGAGGTTTGTTTCCTCAAACCTAACTTCTGATGTGGTGAAATTTTTCCGGCTCGGTTCTGACAACTTCCTCCGGCCGATCCAAATGTAGTATGATTTTATAGCTAGACCTGTTTTCGCATAGCCGGGACCGAGCTGGGATTGTACAGAGTTTTAAAGCATTCCCCGCCCCCATTGGCCGAGCCCGAGAATATACGGGGATGGTCACACACCGAAGCCCGTCTATTAGGGGCCGGGACTAGCGGGGGATGGACAAAAAATGCAATCCCGGCTACCCGGATTTTAAAAGTGCTACTTTAGCGGAGACAAAGGCGGGGGTGTCACGACATCAAAATGGTAAAACATTCCCGGCTAAGTTCCCCCCTCAGTCCCCGGGGCAAAAAAACCCCCAGGCCGGGATTGAAATTGACATGCTTACCTACTACTAGAAGTACACTAAACCGTCACCGGCCATAACCATTATTCTATTGAATGTTACACAAGTTCAGTGTTGCAACTTTGACAATTTTTTTAAACGTTCAGATCATTTTTTATGTCGCCTGCTTAGGCAGAAAGAACACATAGTGGATCCCAACTTTGTCCCATGTAGTCTGTTGTTGATGGTTCTGTTGATGTTGTGAAAAAGGGTTGCATTTGCAATGTAATAGCCACATACGTTGATGGATTTTAAACCAAATTTGGGTCACAGGTGCAACATGACAACCCCCCATTTTTGTTGAATGAGGTCAAAGGTTTCCTACCAAGGTCAAAGGTCATGTGGGTCAAGTTGTCCAAATAGGCTGAAAATGTAAAATTACCCTCATTTGAAGTTGAAGTGCAATTTGGAACCAAATTTGGTTTATGGAGTTTACATGCAATCCTCATTTGTTTGAGGTCGAATGCACATATCAAGGAAAGGTCACACATGTCAAGGTCAAAGGTCCATATCAAGGTCAAAGGCCTATCAAGAGGCCAATGTCACATATCAGGCCAAAGGTCACACATACATCCAGGTCAAAGGTCACATATCAAGGTCACAGGTCACATATCAAGGTCAAAGGTCACATATCAAGGTCAAAGGTCCCCATCCCATGTCAAAGGTCTGTGAGGCCTATCATTCACAACCGCGACGGCAGGCGACACACAAGCGGTCCGAGGACCGAGTATTTTTTTATGTACAGGTACCAGGACATCTGAATCAATTATTAGTTGATTCCCGTAATTTTGCAGTGATCTGAACGACACGGTATTTTTTAAAATTGGAAAATATCAGGGGCTTCGGCAAGGGTGTATGATGCAATGCAGGTATTGGTTGCTAGTTGTACATCGTACATAGCAATCAATGCAAAGTGAGGGAGTGTAAATGTTGAGGAGTGGGATCGGCCGGTTTTTGTGTCGTCTGCAGACTAGGATTACTCGGTCGTAGTCGATGTGTGTGTGTGTGTTGTGGTCAAAAATGTTAACCCTTAATATGTTGCATTCCGTAGAAGTTCCGTAAGGGCTACGAGGATATAACTTGGTAGAAAGGGGGGGCTGGGGGGGGTGGGGTGACATTTTGGTGACCTCTGTGACCTTTGGCCGCATTCACAAACGCGAGGCAACGACACTGTGTCCAGCGACGTGATGTATTTTTTAATCTTATTGTTTACAACACAACTTAATCGCAAAGTGGACATTAATTTTAAATGTGAGCTATGTTTGAGTCGGGATATAAAAAAACAAGCCGATATAGTATGGAGTTCAAGCAAAAGTTCAATAGTAGATCTCGTCTTCTTCAGAAGCACATGTAGCTAGCTATGGTGCAAAGTCTACTTTTCTGGCCTTTTGACTTTTCCTTGCAAAATCATGTGTTTAGCTCTCAATCAAAGGATTGAATATCGGCATGCAACTTTACAGATGGGGGTTAGGGGGTAAGTGTTAAAGCAATAACAAGCACATTTTTTGAAGCGTGCCCCAATTTTGCAAATTTGATATTTTTTACCAAGTTATGTTGGTAATTGTCTAGGAAAAACTACACATGTGAATGAGAATGCTCAAAATGCATATTTATCATAAAAATAAGCGATTGTAATTAGAATTGGGATCCCAGGTTGTACCCACGGCAGAGCTGGCAATGCCAAGTTTATGTCCGTCAATGATGAAATAGTGCCACCTCTATGACCTCTAACCAGACTTGCTTGAACCAATATAAAAACAACTAATGGATGAGTGTAGACACGTACATGGCACTATTTCCCGGCTATTTCATATTGGAAGGCTGTTGTATTATTATCGGAGATCTCCGATATTAATTATCTCTAATTACAAAATTCCAAATCCAGAATTTTTGCGACACATAGACATTTTAGAGATTAGCCCCTTCACAGGTATATATTAGTTATTGCAACTGTGTAAAAATCTCAAAATTTTTGAAAAATTGGGGGTGGCTCTTCAAAAAATGTGCTATATTGCTTTAACAATCAAGACAAAAAATTTATATAATAAAATTGGACCATCCCCCTTTAAATTTTAATGTTTTATCAATTTTGTATGATTTCAGCTTACCGCACTGATGATGGAAAGCCATGGGTGTTGCCAGTTGTCCGTCAGGTGGAGAGCCAGATGGCTGCAGACGACTCCCTTAACCATGAATACCTGCCCATTGCTGGGTTGCCGGAGTTTACCTCGGCATCGGTTAACCTAATCTTAGGAGAAGATAACCCAGCTATTATAGAAAATAGGGTAGGTAGTAGATACAGGTGCATCTTGAAGCAAGGGTATGTGATTTTTGAGCTGCAAAGCAAGCTCCTACAAATCGCCCAGAAACTCTGTTAGTTAGTGTGTTCGTTCATTCGTTCGTTACGGTAACATAAAGTGATGTATCCATTGATGCTCAGTTACAGCTGTCCCGGTAACTTATTTCCAATCGGCCACGAACAGCTTATTTTCGCTGATTACCCAATACAAAAAAAATAGCGAGTTGGTGGACGCTTGTTTCGGACCTACCAAGGTCCAAAGTTCCTAATTAATACCCGTGGTATTTAGTTAAAAAAAATGTTTAGTTAGTAGAATGTGCAATTGATACCGCCATATTGGAAAAATGATTCTATTTTTATATCTTAGCAACGCTAAAACTTTCTGAACAAAAAAAAAACAACAAGCTCATACCTGATGAGTTCTTGGATTGTATAAGGATCATGATTTTATAAGCGGAGGGTCGCCAGGCGGTTATGTTTACGTATGACATGGACACTTCGGTGACAAGGTCAATTCGGCCAACCAACCAATTCGGCGACACCCAATTCGACAACAAGCCAATTCGGCAACATTTTTATATGGGGATCTTTGCACGGTGTGAGACGCGATACGGGAAAATATGCGTGTTATGTTCTGTTCGTCTTTTTCGTTGTACAATGTGGTTGTATTATAGTAATATTACACATGTCAGTGTAGCCTCTTTTACCAGTCGTTTTTGGGAATAAGAAAATACATGAATTCAACTTTTTATACCAGGTGAGTTCCTTTTCTTGTGTACAATTTTGGTTGTTTGTTGTAGTAATTTTACGAAAGAGATTTAATCATTTGCCCTATTAAATCTTGGGGCTAAATGATGTTTGCTTGGATGTATGAGCAAACATCTAGTGGAAATGTGCCCCATTTTTGGTAGCCCATGGACTCCCAAACATCAAAGGTTATTGGTTCATTCGAGCTGCCGAGACATTCTCGGTCTTGTTTAAAGGCTGACTCAGATTTTTTTGTGTATTAAAACAGTCAACTCGAACACACAAGATATTTACCTAAATGGCCTCAATTCCAATGTTTGAGATGAACCAGATTTATTTTTCGTTTTGATTTGCAGTAAACATTATGTGTAGTATAAAAGGTGCCATACTGTGTTATTATAACAAAGTTCCAGATCCGGAATTTTAGAACAAAGTTTGTGATTTTTGTGTGTTGAACGGAATGTTCTTGGAGGCACATACTAGTCCAGATTCCGTGTGTCCGTATGTATGGTCCGTATGCTATCCGTAATGTCCGTCCGTATGTTCGGTTAACCTTTTTAAAATGCTTTGGTAGGCTACTCTCTCAACGCTATCCCCGTTACTTCAAACTGATAGGATGATAGAGTTAGAGTGATCGGTGCCGCAATATTATGTGAGCTTGGTGGCTGCCAATTATTTGCAATATCATGTATTTAATTAGCGTTTATTTGCTATTTTTCAGACATTTCGGTTTTTTAACCTTTTTTGAAATGCTCGCGGCTAAATGCTAAGCCCGGATTTTTACTTCATACTTGGTAGGGGAAAGAGTGATGGTGCCAGACATTTGTGTAGGTTTTGGATGCATTATTTGCATATCATGAATATAATTAGCTATATTGCCCCGGTCAAAATGATAACACTTTTCCACAAGGATTGTGTGCAAGTTTCTGGAGTTCCGTAAGGCGTATAATGATGTAACTGCGCTGGAAAGAAGCGGGGGAAAAGATATATAAAAGGAGTTCTCGACCTGATAGATGTTGGGCATATTTCGAACAGGTTACATATGCAAATGAACTAATTAATATGCAAAAATCAGCGTAATCGCTATATTTTTGAAACGGTCTAATCGGATATGCAAAATTCCTTTCACTGGACGAAAACCCATTATGGTGCGCATTCTTCGTGCTAGTTGAAAGTTCATGATACATGCGGCCTTAGTATGCAAATGAGCTAATTAAATATGAGTAATTGCTGATGAATCGCTAAAATGGTAATCGGATATGCGAAATTCCTTTTTGCTACATGAAAACTACATACATACATTTGTGTAGAAGTGAATATGAGGGAAGGGGGGAAGGGTGCGGCGCCCGGGGGGAGTGGTTTGGGGGGGGTTGGGTGGGGTGGGTGAAGTGAGGGGGAAGGGTGGGGTGTTGGGGACGGGGGGAAGGGAAGGCGGGGGGGTGGGGAGGGGTGTTGGGGAGGGGGGACAGGGTGGGGGTGTTCGGGACGGAAGGTGGTGGGTGCAGGGTGGGGTGTTAGTGGCGAGGTGGGGTGCGTCGGGGTAGGGTTGGTGGGGCCTGCGTTCGGGAGGGGGTAGGGTGGGGTGCATTGGGGGTGGGGTCAGGATGGTGTGCGTTGGGGTAGGGTGCATCGAGGAAAGGGTGGGGTGCGGGGAGAGGGAGGGGGTGGGAGGTGGTGACCTCATGTGCTTGTGACTTCTTGTGACTTGGACACTCATGTGACCTTGGGGAACTAATGTGACCTTGGTGACCTAATGTGGCCTTGGTGAGCCTTCATGTGGCCTTGGTGTGACCTTGTGACTGTAAACCTTGGTTGGACGTGTGACCTGGTGACTCATGTGACCTTTGTGACCTCCATGTTGACCTTTGTGACCCCATGTGACCTTGGTGACCCCATGTGACCTTGGTGACCCCATTGACTGGTGACCCCATGTGACCTGGTGACCCCATGGGAACCCTTGGTGACCCCATGGGACCTTGTTGACCCCATGTGCACCTTTGTTACCCCATGTGCCCTGTGACCTTGGTGACCCCATGTGACCTTGGTGACCCTCAGGTGACCCTTGGTGACCCTCATGTGACCTTATGACCTCATGTGACCTTGATGACCTCATTGACCTTGATGACCTCATGTCCCCGTTGGTGACCTCATGTCACCTTGTTGACCCTAATTTGGCCTTGTGGTTTCATGTGGCTTGTGTGACCCTTGTGACTGTACCTTGGTGACTTGTGACGTTGGTGACTTCATGTGACCTTTGTGACCCCATGTGACCTTTGTTACCCCATGTGACCCTTTGTGACCCCATGTGACCTTGGTGCCCCCCTGTGCCCTTGGGTGAACCCCATGTACCTTGGTGACCACCCATTTGAACCTTGGTGCCCCATATAAGGACCTTTGTGACCCATGTGACCCTTCGTTCACCATGTGACCTGTTACCCCATGTGAACCTTGGTGACTCCCCATGTGGAACTTGGTGACCTCAATGTGCCTTGATGACCTCCATGGGGACCTTGATGACCTCATGTGACTGGTGACCTCTGTCACCTTCGACCCCATTCACAAACGTGTGTCCGGGGTAGGGTCGGGTGGGGATGTGAGGGGTGGGGTGTCATGTTGAGGGGTGGGGTGGTCAGGGAGGGGAGGGTGCGTCGGGGGCAGGGTGCATCGGGGGCGGGTGGGGTGACCTCATGGACGCTTGGTGACCTCATGTGACCTTTGTGACCGCCATGTGACTTGTAACACTTCGCTTCCATGGCATTTTTTCTCTTTTCTATCATTTGCCAAACTTCATCATACAGCAGTGATCGCGGGCCACCAGGGGCGCACTTGTGGTTCGAGAACCGCCTTGTCTATGTGAAGGAGTTCGATTTGAGCTTAGCTATGAACGAGCATTAGAGGCCCTTCACCATGGATTTTTAGTTTCCTGTTGCAGTTAAAAATAATTGGGGGCGGTCCCCACTTTCATTATTCATTATTCATTATTTTTTTTTTCCAGGTTCAAACACGCGATACAAATTTCACTTTCCAATGCAATATCACATAGATTTTTACCCCACACCATAACAAAACACCTACCGGTATTAGCCAGTAGGCTATTCCACTCACGCAATCTCTAACTCAATCCTCTCTTTTTCGTTTAGAAGTTTATAAAACATTGATAAAAGTGGTTTGATTTGAGTGTATATGTAATTGGAAATGCTTAAGGGGGTTGTTAAATTAAACTCCAATGGTCAGCATAGCAGATTGCTTCTGATGCATTTTCATCATCCTTGTCTACTGAATCTTCATCACAAGTTGCTATTTACTCATCATTTCTCATATTCTCTGTTTCCGGTAAGTTTTGTAATTTCATTGTCACTCCTTGGGTACCAACTTTTTAAATTAGTGCAAAAAAGGAAAATAATGAAAAAAGAAGAATACAATAAATGCTGCTGGCACCCCATGGCAAAAAACAATAATACTAGAGACATTGTGTGCTCAAAGAGCACGAGCCTTAGTCGTGGAACTTTGCACATTTGGTACTTTGACCTTTGACCCTTAACATTGGCCATATAACAGGGTCACTGTGGATCTTTTATTTCATCTTTCATTAATCCATACATTTGTACTATGTATTTTGCAAATATGGCAATTTTGATATGTTGCATATTTTGACCTTGACCCATAAACGATGGTCACAGAGTTGGGTCACGTGGACTCTTGTTCATAATGCATCGATGCATCACGATGGCATAATTAGATTAGTCAATTAAGCTTCTTCAGATTTGACCCACAATGACCATTTTGACCTTTTGACCCATGTTGTGAGCACGGATAAAAGAGCTTTATCCAGTGGTTCTTGTGACACTTAGTGACATGTTTATACCTATTTGGGTTTGATGAGTTAGAGGTTTTTTTGCAATATATTTACTCATTTGCATATTTTACAGATGACCCTTGGACCAATATTCTGTCAGATGATTCCTCTCGACACTATCCGCAACTTTTGCACAGACATCACCTATCCAAGTCTTATCCGTTTTTGAATATAAGATTTTTGTCATATTAAGTAGATATGGCCGCCATTTTGGAATGTTAATGAACTTCCGATCGTTTATCTGTGTACATCCTATTGAATGGATGGGTCTAAGATTCTTGTGAACAAATTTGGAATCATACCGTGTTGTTGTTAGGACAAGTAGGCTTTTGAAGATTTTTTACTAAATGCGGCTACTATCCGTTATGTGACCTTTGACTCCCAATCTGAGTACACACCCCATAGGAAGCTTGGGTCGTGGTTCTTCTTGACCAACTTTGGTTGAATCTCGGGTCAACCGTTTGGTACGAGTAGTAATTTTTAAGGAGCATTGGAAAGAACAAGAAGAAGAAAAGAAAAGAAAGAAGAATGACTGTAACTACAGGGCCTTAGTCGTTGCACGACTAAGGTAATCAACAACAAATGTAATTCTCTCCCCCCCAATAAATAGAAATATAGGCCTGACTCTGCTGATTGTGTACGACAACCTGCACCCCATGTTCTAAGTAAAAAAAAAACAAATAAAAAATAAAAACAAAGAAAAACACTACCATTCCTTTTTTAATAAGCTATTTCACATGAAGAAATTAGGTCCTGACATTGATGGGTTTCATCAAAAAACTTGCACCCCACAGCTGTAAAAAAATGAAAAGAAATGCACCCCCTGTATCTCATTGTCTGAACGGCACAAAATGAGGGGAAAAAAAGAGAACCAAAGAGAATCGGTGTCTGCACCCTACCGAAAAAAAAAAAAAAAAAAAACAAAAATAGAACATGGAACCTTGGACACCTGCAGTGCCAGGTCTAAAAAAATAAAGAAAAAGAAAACCTTCCTGCAAACCAAATGCTCTAGAAGGGAAAACCAAACACAAACACCAAAAAAGAACACACAATGCACTACCCTGCAACTCATGTTCCTAGAAGGAAACCAAAGCAGTGTCTGCACTCTATCACAAAAACCCAAACGTGTCTGCACCCTAGCGCAAACAGCCAAAACAACAACTGCTAATGGCATCCAAAAAGCGTAGACTTTTGGTCCTTTCGCTGTTGGTTGCATCGGAGAAACCTGCAGTGCCATGCCTATAAAAACAATAAGGACAAGAATATCACTTCCTGCACTCCATGCTCCAGAATAGAAAACAAGGAAAGAACCAAAAAAGTGGCCAATGCATCTCCTTTATATACATAAACAACAAATCAATAAATCAAACAATACCACTTGTCCCCCCCCAAAAAAAATCGGCTGGGACTTGATAGCTGCGTCAGAAAATTGCCAACCGTTTTTCTTCAAATCAGTCATGTCAAGGACGGTCAGGAATCGATGATACAATCTGGCACTACCTCTACAGTACAGTATTCACTACCAATGAATACGTCCTACAGTCCGCTTGCATTTGCGCAAAATTATTTCTAGGGACTTTTAAGTTTCACATTTAAAAAAGTGGTGGAATTAAAAGAAAAATCAACATGCTCAAGGTTGGTGCAAACCGTTGTCTTAAGAAATACGAGTCGAGTGCATGCAGTGCAACTCGCACAACACATGAGAAGGTAGCAGCATTTGACGCAATTCTACGCAAGTGGCATGATTTGCCGTGCTTTTAACTGTCAGTCATTCATTGACATTTTCCAACTTCTGACACAAATCTTTCAAAACTTTACTATCATTGAAGTAAGAAGAAAGAGAACAGTACTACATGCCATGTTTCGAAAGCACGGGCGGAGAATCTCTGGCTTTTTACATCACAGAATTCAAAACCCAGGGGGGAGTCAATCATTCTCATCCGAGATTCTAATTCACTAAGCTTTCACATAGTCAGTGGTGCATATAGGGTGATTATCCCCCTTCGCGTGTAGGTAGTCTTCGGAAACGCGGGTCGAAGCTCGCTACAGCCATATTTAACAAAGAGTCCGTTTTTAGCAGCAGCGTTACAAGGTTAATAATAGAGCTATAGCTCTGTATTCTGGGCCAATTCCTAGTTCTATGGGCCTTAGCTAATTTGCGACTGCGGTTTTAGTTAACAATGCCAAGAAAATGCTCCGATCGCCAACATGGATGAATTCTTTCAAACTTCTGCGAAACTGGGGAACTAGTGTAAGAAAAATCCAGAAGACTTGACACAAAAAAATCTTGACTCTTAAGGAAACACAATAATGAATTCATGCAAAAATAAAGAATTATTTGGGGATCTGGGGGGGGGGCATTTACGGTCCACTGGGCGGCAACACAGGAAACTAAAAAATAATGTGAAGAGCCTATGTATGCAAAAAACGTGATTGTTGAAAATTGAGGGCGTTCTCCTCGGGAAAACTCCAAAGTCCTTTTTAAGTCCCAACACCCCACGTCGATGCTGCCCAAGACTTTTGATATGTCAGCCATTACCCAAAATGGATCAAAAAAGATATTCAAAGGTGCAACGGAGATTTCAAGTCGTCCATATTTTCGGTGAATATGTAGTTATTTCATATAGATTAGACATGCAAATGCGTTACTTACATTTATTTGGCTACGAAAAGCGTAAAATGAAAACAAAAGGTGATTTGTTCTGCTTATCTTTCCATAGAAACAGCGCTGAATTTCGTAGTTGCTCTATACGAAATTAGGACTTTCCCAATTTCAAGATGGAGATAGAAAGGACGATATTTTTAGAAAAGCTTTACACCAGTGCAAAAAATTCAGAATACTTTGTAGGCGACACCTATTAGTTTGAAATCTTCGTGCACCTGATAGGCTTTAACAGCAGAAGCCTACTTGGAATTATAACTTCTGTTGACTGCGCATGTGCAGGTCAGATTCTGCGAGGTGAGAAGGGAGTCCTAAAATGTAAAAACACGCATGAGATTGCGTTAGTTCTCATGCGATTAATAACTTTAATGGAGTAATTGAGATAATTAACTGCATGTTATTACTACATAGAAACAGTAATTTGCTATTGCCTTTGAAAAAGTATATTGAAAAAGCATTCTAGATTTAAAATGTGTTGCTTAATTGTACTATTATTGGACGACACTGTCCTGTACCAAAATACTGTAGTAACATATTTGCAATAAAGTGGGTAAGTATCCATGATATTATATTATCAGAGAGGAGATGCTTATGCACCAATATGCTGTTTCCTGCTATTTATTGCCATATCTAGTTAAACATCAAATTAATAATTTATTTTTTCTCCTCATAAAATAAACACTGATTTTGACTAATGTTACTAATTTTGGACAAAGTTTTGGAAACTTTTTCTGACCAAAATTAGTAACCATTAGGCAACCTGTTTGTAACAAGAAACACTTTCCAAAACCCTTCTCAAAATAGTCCCACTTTTAATGTTCCTTCCTGGTTTAAAAACAAAATCCCATGAGTAAAGTGTTTGGGTAACTCTTAGGGCACTTTACTGTAAACATGAAATGACAGAAAACCAACACATGGGACCATAAACTTACAAGAGGGCAAAAAAGATCGAATTTTCATTGTGAAATTTATTATGTAATTTAAATTATAATTCATTGAACCAATAATTCGCCCTATCTTTTTTTTAAGTTGAAATAGCACAAAACTGGCTGTTATGTGATCCAACAATTGGCATGCTTTTGCTTATACGTCCCCCTGCTTTTGGACCAGACTGTTGCTATTGATGATTGCATGCATGAGTAAAACCCTCACATGCATTTTTTCTAATAAAATTAAATTACGCAAAATATCAGGAACTTCTACTTATAAATGCAGTTAAAGTGACAGGTAGAGATTTTTTTTGGAACCAAATTCTCTCAAATTGCAATTGATCGGTTGTCGAACCACCTACCGAGAACGTGTTGATGGTTTGACAAACAAAGACACAAAAAGAAACGTGTGAATCTTGTATTGAACTGGCCTGGTATCCTAATGCCCTATAGGAAACCCATGCTTTGAATTTGCTGTCGTGCACGACGGAAATTACTAAATCATCTCATACATAAAGACGGCGCGTACTCGGCTTAATGTACTTCAGGTGTGATTTAAACATTGATAAGCATTCCCAATATGCCAAAAAAGGGCACCAATGGTATGCTGTAGCTCAGGCAGGGTCTTAAAGGGGCCACACCACCTGTGGGCACACAATTTTCTAATGGTGAAGCTATTAATCTTGAAAAGTCCCCCACCATGAGCATAAGTAAGAGAAATTTAGGAGTAGCACCCCAGTTTAACATTTAGTATTCTTTATTCCCTTCTAATTGACAACATTCAGGGGTCCCAACATTTTTCCATTTGGGGGGACATTAATCGTGATGTGAAAGTCCCCAACATGAGCATAAGTAAGTGAATTTAGGAGTAGCACCCCGTTGTTCACATTAGATGGAGTCTTAATTCTTGATTTTCCATTGTGGAGGATATATCTTGGTGGAAAAGGTCCCCCACATGCGCAATAAGTAAAAGCGTTTAGGAGTAGCCCATCCCCGGTTCCAATTTATAGTATTTTTTATGCCTCTCTTTATTGACAACACCCCGGGGGTCCCAACATTTTCCAGTGTGGCGATATCTAATCGTGAAAAGTAAACCACATTGAGCATACGAGATACAGGACGTTTAGAGTAAGCACCACGGGTTGGCATTGATAGGAGACAAGATAGGACGCTCATGAGGGAGATGGTGAGAAATATTTCCCCCAGATGATCTTGGAGACAAGGCGCCCTACTATTTAGTAGGTAGGCCGCAGTCTCAAGATCATCACGGAAATGCCCTTTAATCGGCCCACAGACCTTTACACCAAAATATTATGTATACTATATGGCCCTTTTGTGGTGCGGTCAGGGGTTCTTTTGAGCACATTGGTGATTGATAGCAAGTCTATTGTGGCACAAGAAGGAAATTTATAGATTTCAAAGAATGCACCCTTTAATTGGACTCATGTGAGCCTTTGACCCCAAAAATCTGTGAACACCCCATGGACCTGGTCAACAGTAGCTTGACCAAGTCTAGTTGATAACAATGATTTGTTCGGCACAAGAAGAAATTATAGATTCAAAGGAATGCCCTTTAATCGGCCCGCGGACGTGACCTTTGACCCACAATTGCTGTTGAAACACCACATTGGGCTTGGGTCCAAGATTATTCTGAACGATTTTCGCTACAGCTGCATCTCACAGGGCTCAAACACACGCCTATACGATGATATGAGCATACACTGGAGCGAGCGCTTAACTTGATTGAGCTTAATCTTGTCCGCTTGGTCAGAAGTTCTTCTAACCAAGTCAGTGATTATAAAAAGGTGATTTGTGGCCCCACAAGAAGAAATTATAGGATTTCAAAGAAGCCCCTTAATGCCCAACCAGTGACCTTTGACCCAAATCCTGTGAAAACACCCATATGACAGCGTTCAAGATCTGACTTGCGTTGGGAGGACAAATGAGGTTAAAAACTGAAGTCAAGAAATTTGAATGGGGAAAACAAAACTTTTCTGGGGTAAAAGTGGTTGCTGTAGAAGATAGAAACTGAATATGGCATTAGAAATGCAAAATTACCTCCCCCTTAAATTGCTACACTCAAATACAAACCTCTCCATGATATCCGAATTAATAGGGGAAAAAGAGACAACATGTAAACTAGGAGTAACAATAATTTTACTGAACTGTCAAAAGTTATAACCATAGGTAACATAAGTAAGGGTATTCTTGACATTGGATATGTTAAAAACTGATTAATTCATTCTGAGTTCCCAAGTCAGCTAGTATCGGCTGGTTATTTTTTTAGGTGGATTTGGTATGATTAGAGATGTTTGTACATTAAATGCCCTAATGCAGAGGATGGAAAAAAAATAAAATGAGTGGCTTAAAAAATTCAAACTCCCCCCCCACACACAGAAGAGTCCTAGGTCTAAATAAAGAGTTGAACTTGTTTGTAGGGGAGGGTATTGAGCATAACAAGTTCATATTTTAAATCCCATAATCCCTGAGATTTTTGAAGTTTGCAATTTTGTTAGCAAATCAAATATTTTTTTCACGCCTGCAGAAAAGTAAGGGGTAGGGGTTAAACATTTTTCCTTATAATTTTGCTAGTAAAGAGCATTCTGTTCAAACTTATACCTATGATTTGCTTTATTGCATTTTATGAACCAATGACATCAAAATGAGATCTCTAGGGTATACCTTTGTGAAATTATGGTCTATTTGATTGTCCGAAATGCCGGAACAAAAACCTCAAATTGTGCGTACTATTTGTCCCCCAACGTACCATTTCAAGAAGGCTCTCTAACCAAAAACAGAGGTAGTTTGAAACAATGCAAACTATTTAGTGTAAAGATAGGTGACTAATTAACATTAAATTAAAAAAAAAACAACTGCGGCATTATTTTTGGTCTGTAGATCTGGTATTTCCAAATAGACAAGTCAAATTTTGTCACTCTCCAACAAAGGCCAAATTTTGGGCCAAAATTGGCCAAAATATGCGATTAATCTCAAAAAGTGTGTGATTTTCCCCAATTTTAAGGGCAAAAATCGAAACTGCATGTAATTTTACCAGAGAAAACATTACATTGACAATATTGTTAGTTGTTTCACATCTGAGAATTTTTTCACACCCGTGTTTCGCCCCAAAACGGCAAGTCAGCATCTTGGAATGCTGTCCTATGGACCTTGCGGTTCGCAGTTGTCTTCTAACCAAGTCTAGTGATTATAAACAATTGATTGTGGCACAAGAAGGGAAATTATAGATTTCAAAAATGCCCCTTTAATCGGCCGGTGGACGTGACCTTTGACCCAAATCTGTGAACACCCCCATGGGCCTTGGTCAATAATTATTCTGACCGATTTTCGCTGCAACCGGCCCAAGCGTTTGGCACAAGACGCATTATGGCATGTTACCAGACGATAGAGTGATAGATAGAGTCACCCATTGCCATAAAATAGCTCTGCATACTACGTTGCTGAGCTAAAAACTGGTCAAAAACAATTAAGGGCGCTCTCTTTGGAAATCTCCCCTCACGTCTCTTGTCAGTTTTCTAGAATGGCTATTTTTTATTTTGGTAACTTTTTGTCCGTCCAAATTGACCGAAATTTAGAAGGAATTTCTCGGTAAAATTTATTAAATGTTTCAGGACCCAATGAATCATCTCAAGTATATGTCTACATGCCTGGTCACATGTTAGAAAATCAGGTTGGTGGATTCATTATAATATTTCCAACAACATTTAATTTTTGCTATGGTGATGGTCCCAGGGGCGATCCAGGATTTGAATTGAACAAAAGTCCAAATTACCGGGGGCTGAAGCTTTAACTGGTCCAAAATAGCTCAAATGTGCTGATTTTGCAAGAATTTGCAGAATTACCCCTCCCCCCCCACCCCCTCCCTGGATCCGCGCCTGGTTCCCATTATTGGTGCTTTCCAGTCCTATGCTAGAATCATAGGATCTACATGTTCTACAGGGCCAACATGCGCTAAGTGATCAATCATGTAAAACTAAAAGACAGTGAAACCATGTAAAAGACATATGTAATGTTATAGGGTCCTTCATAGAGTTCACAGTTCAAGTTCTTTAATTCAGCACACATAATGTACCTGACAGAAATGTATATCATATATAATGACAGTAAATAATACAAAAGTACAATTGTAAACTGTACAGATGAACAGTTGCGGAGTATGATAGGCTAGGACCATTAATGGACACCCGATAGGGCTTATAGTTATTTGCTTGCCCTTAATCCATAAAGTAAAATATACTCAATATTACATAATTACAATATTACAAAATGATTTTTTTTATTTTTTTTAAAAAAAATAAAGGGTTTCTTTTTTGGTTTGTTTTTACAAAAACAACAAAACTAAACTAACAAACACTTACCTGGGATACAGGATACAGGAATTGACCAAAGACTTTTCAACATGTCCTGCTGAGGTATGTAAATACTATTGCATAACTAGGGAACGAGATGTGAAGAGTGTAGAGGTGAAGGAAAAAGCTTAAGCGGAATACAGATAGAAATGAGATGATTTAAAACAAAGTGAGTGGAGAATTAAAACAAGGACTTGGTGGAGTAATTTATTAAGATTATACTGGTTGATGAAAAGTTTTCATTGAGCTTTAAAAAGTATTTTTTGGTTGTAATTGTTTTGAGAGATTTGGGAAGATCATTCCAAAGTTTTTGCGCCGTGATACTGATGTTGTGATAATGAATAAAGTGCTTTCAGAGGTAGATTTTGGGAGGGGGAAGATGAAGTTTTTCAGCTTGTCTGGTGTTCTAGATATGGATTGTGTGTGTGGTAAAGTAATTGCCTGCAGTTCGGAGTAACGTATGGTAGATGATTGTTGTGATAGTCAAAATGAAGAGCGCTGTTGAAGTTGGTTAAGGTGCTCTGTAATTTAAGTGTTTCAGTGAGTGAAATAATGGCGAAGGAGATGTTCTGTGGTGGTGAGTTTTTGATAGTGCGAAGGCCCATTCTGTTGATGTTAGTTTGGTGAGACGGGATGATAGTGGACGGCCAAATGCATGGGACAGAGTAGCGAATGGTAGGGGAGAACTAGTTGTGTTGCTAAAGTGATTTTAAGGTTTGTAGTCTGGTTATGGTGGGTGTTTAACTCTGTAGATTGTACCCATGCGTGCGACGCTTGGTATGTGGACGAGTTGAGTGTTCATTCCAGTAGATTTGTGCACTTGGAATGCACGAAATTTGGTTTGAGGGTACCTGGGAGATTGTCTGGTATCTATGGTTAAGTTTGATTTGATGGTTGTTGTGTTGTCGAGGAACCAAGTATGTAGTTAGTTTTGAAACATTGAAAGTTTGTTAGCCCGCAACCAATCAGTGATTTTTGTGAGTTCATGATTCAGTTGTCCAATAAAAGTGCATTAATGTTAGTGTTTGAGAGAGAAGAAAAAGTTTGTTATCTGCAAATAAGATTAGTTTTTGTGTGTTAGCGATGTTGGTGATTGTCGTCGTAAATGATTGATGAAAAAGTAGGGGTCAAGGATTGAGCCTTGCGTGACCCCAACTGTGATTAGGTTTTATTGATGATTGCATTGGAGTTTAGCGTAGACTGATGTGAGAGGGTTAGTAAGGGTAACTCCTGAACAAACTCCAAGGGCTACTCCACGGGACACGTAAGGGATTAACACGCTTGGAGAAGAGTGTGGGTCAAATGGTGTCGAAGCCTTGGAGAGATCCAGGAAAACCCCCATGGTGTGAAGTTTATTTTTAGTGCAAGATTTAGGTTGGTTTTGTTAGTCAAGGAGAGTGGCAGGTAAGTTGATGCGGTTTGGGCCTAAAACCGTATTGTTCATCGACAAGAATGTTGTGCTTATTGAAGAATAGAAGTAGACAGAAGTGTGTA
>JAMKCH010050887.1:0-10532 GCA_023653785.1 Ophioderma brevispina
TGACAACTTTTTTCTGACACACTTTTTTCGAACACTTTAAAAATTTGGAAAACCTTAAAGGAATAAACCTGGGGCTTTAATCCATGAAGGGTTTCTAAACTCATAAGTGTGTCAGAAAAAGGTTCAGAGGGTTCAGATTTACGGAAGTCCCTATCGTGCGCCCTGTAGGGAAAAATGAGGCCCCCTGAAGTGTGAAACCTTCCTATAACGCACTGACCTAATGTACTGTAGTTTTCTAGGACAAGGTTTATTATGATACGTTTACACTTAAAATACAATCTATCCTATCTGGGAATCATACCTGAATTGGACAGGGTAACAGGACAAATTGTGTCTTTTTGCCAATGTTTATTTATAGATCCATGTACTTTCAGAGTGTACAATATTTAAGAGTTAATAATGCTATATAATTTACACTGATGTGAAAGGGGAATATCAAAATCAACATTTTGGCAGACCTGGGAAAAATCTTCAATCTTAAATAAGGCTGTTATTACTCGCGTTGGCCAGTTTATAGGGCTTTAATAGTCGGCCTGATCGTACATATGAGTGTTACTCTTTCTTTAGGATACTAGAAACATGAATTAATTTTAAATTCAGAAGGTTGACGTATACTTCTTCAGATTGTCGCAGTGTCTACTGCACACAAGATTCACTTGTAAGGTCCATTCAATATAGTCACTGCCTCATGCAGAGAAACGGTTAAAAACCATATCTGACTCAACACAGCAAGCAGCAGTGCAATGCAATGTTAACTGTATTGTGCTGCATGAGTCAGAGATGGTGTCCTCCATTCACCCACAAGAAACGCAGTAAGTAATGAAGGACCCGAGGGTGTTTTGGATCAATCCCATAATGCATAGCAATGGCCT
This sequence comes from Ophioderma brevispina, assembly GCA_023653785.1. NCBI lineage: Eukaryota > Metazoa > Echinodermata > Ophiuroidea > Amphilepidida > Ophiodermatidae > Ophioderma > Ophioderma brevispina. The sequence continues at coordinate 873 of JAMKCH010050887.1, forward strand.
GTACTGTACTGTACTAACACATGTCAGTATACGGGATAAAAAGTGTTCCAAAACCTTAAGAACCACAAGACATGTCATGATCGGCTAAAAATTCCTTAAGTATTAATGGCTTTTGTGGGCTAAATGAGTGTAAAAAGTCATGGTTTATAGGATTTTGTGCATCACATGACCCTCTTGTGGTGAAATTTCCCAAAAATGGTGCATTGCTGGGATTGACTCAAAACACCCTCTGGAAAGGACCTTTACTTGAAACTATGCAAAACAGATCTGTACTACGATGCACAAAATAAAAAAAACATTGAGAAGAGATACGCATGCCATGAGCATGTCTGTCTTAATTATCAATCCATTAATTGCTAATCTGAAAACAAAGGTGACTTTGTTACTATGTTGTTCTTTCAAATCTTCAAATGGAGTTGACTGGGTGGCTCTGCTTTCGGATACCTTCACACAGAAAAAAGAGAGTAGTCCAGAGCAGTGGAATCTAATAATCCAAAATTGTCTTTTAGAATGCCATTCAATGGTAATTTCCCCATAATTTCTCCTTGAATTATGATTACTGTGTCAAATGAAACAAGGCGGTCTAGAACCACAAGTCTCGCCTTCTTCTTCGCGCTTTAAACTGTAAGACAAAAAAGCAGCACACCAGAGTTCAACTGTGCGGTCCAGGGTGTCCCCAAAACGTGTTCAAGCAGAAAAAAACTCCAATTCTTAACTAGTTTTAATTCCCACGATTTCATTTGACACCACCTAGGGGTCACAACATTTTCCATTGTGCAGAAATTTGCACGTGAACCCTCCCTCCCCGAGCCTAAGTCAGATCGTTTAGGAGTTAGGCACCCCCGAGTTTTTGCATTTATTCTTTACTTACTGCTCTTTCATTTGACACCCCCCCCCCCACCCCAGGCGGTCACAACAGTTTCCATTGTGGGACTTTAATAATGAGAAGTCCTCAACAAGAGCATAATTAAGATGTTTAGGAGTAGCACACCCCCGGGTTTGCATTTTGATAGTATTCTATACCTCTCAGACTCGTTCATTTGACACCACCATCGGGGTCACAAATTTCCGTTGTGGAGATATTAATCTTGAAATGTCCCCCACCTGAGCACAAGTAAGAGACATTTAGGAGTAAGCATCCCCGGTTTTTGCATTTATAGTATTCTATACTTCTCACTATTTAATTTGATACCACCATAGAGGTCCAAACATCTTCGTTTGGGAGATTAATCTGTGAAATGTCCCCCACATGAGCACAAGTAAGATCCTTTTAGAGTAGCACCCCCGGTTTGCATTTATAGTTCTATACGTCTCACTCTTCATTTGATACCACCATAGAGGTCACAACATCTTCCTTTGGGAGATATTAATCTTGAATGTCCCCAACATAATCATAACCAGAGATGGATTAGGAGTAGCACCCCCGGGTTTGCATTTATCGTATTCTTTATTTCCGGCTCTTTCATTTGACACCACCCCAGGGGTCCCACCATTTTCCATTGTAGAGATATAATGCATGAGAAGTCATGCAAAAATCCCTGTAAAATTCACTAATTTAGTAAAAAATGAAAATTTGATTCATTTGGCTAACAACTATTGTTGAAAAAAACATGTGACCACATTTTAAAGTTGAGTCCCCTACGGCTCCAGAAAGCCCTAGAAATGCACAATTTGCGTTTTCACTGTTTCCAAGAATGTAAACAGACTGGCAACCCAAAAGACGGACTCAGAACTAGAAAAACTATTATCATTAAAACATGGGCACTGATCTAGCCAGATTGATGTTAATACCGTTGTTGTGGTGTACTCAAAAAAAAAAAACCCCCCTTTTGATAAGTCCTTGTTTTGTACACCTGTTTTGTACACCACCAAATCATACAAAGCCCTATCCTGCCAAATAAACACAAATGCTGACCTAATTTATTTGCATGTAAACTCCTGAATCAAATTCTTTTTGAAGGTGTAGTTATTTCACACTGACCATTGCCACCTGAGAAAATTTGGTTGAAATGGACCAAGCGGTTAGCATTAGTTGCATTTTAAAATAAGCAAGAATGCCCCTTTAAATGGCCCACATGCACTTTGACACAATTATGATTCAGCAAAAAAAACAAAAGATGTAACCATATAGTAGTCCTCATGTAGCGAATGATTTTTGCATATCCAATGTACATTTAGCGATACAGCAATTACGCATATATTTAATTAGATCAATTGCTCAACAATCCCTTAATTGACCCACTTGCACTTTGACCGCACTTGTGATTCACAAAGATGTACAGCAATAGATCTCATTAGCGAGGAATTTTGCATATCCCAATATACACATTCAGTGATACAGCAATTCTGCATATTAATTGATCAATTGTATCAAAAAATGCCCTTTAATCGGCCCACATGCACTTTGACCAATTATATTCACCCCAATAGCATGCATGGCATAGTATTCTATCATGCAGCAAAGGAATTTTGCCTATCCGATTTACGGTTTTCCAGAATTACCGTAATTACGCATATTTATTAGCTCATTGCATACCTGAGGCCGCATGTATCACCACCGTGCAAATTGCAAAAAAGATGCGCACCATGAATAGGCTTTCATGCAGTGAGTAATTTCCGTATCCAATGTACCGGTTCAAAATTATAGCAATTACGCTTGATTTTTGCATATTAATTAGCTCATTTGGCATACTTAATTTGCCCGAAATACGCCCGAATGCTAATCAGTTTTCGAGAACTCTCCAGCCCGCTCCCTCCACCAGTACATCATCATACGCCTTACGAACTCCAGACACTTGACACAAGCCTTGCGTGAAAATTTTCGTTAATTATGCAAATTAGATACTTAATTAGCATATTTTACGCCCAAAACTAATCAGGTCGAGAACTTTTTGACCCGCGTCTTTCCACCAAGTTACATCATCATAGCCCTTACGGAACTCCAGATAATCGTACAGCCCGTGAACACTGACGTCAGGCACACCGACAGCATGACAGCAGGACAACAGACAGACCACAGACGGACAGAACGGACAGACAGACAGACAGACAGAAAAGTGATTACTAAGTCTCTTCTGAACAAGTTCAGACGAGAACAAAAATCATCACCTCATGCTCTATTGATTTCCCATATTGAAATAACCAATTATGACAACAACAACAGATCCATGTTCCAAGCAGTAATCAAACCCAAGGACTGCGACGTTGATACCAAAGAAATAGGGCTTGCCCCATTTGAATGCCAGACAGGAAATAGCAAAAACAATAAGATGAATATTCAATAGGCTTAACTGTAAGGCTGCGATTGTTTCATTATTTTTTTCAAAAGCTTTCTATGTTAAAATGTAGCAAGACATTCTTTACCAAGTTTACAAATTGTTACAGTTCCAGATGAAACCTGAAAATCTTTCCTAATTAGTAAGTAGGCGGTATCAGCCTAACTTATTTGTTCTTACCGTTTTTACAAAGTCGAGGAACTCGCCTGTGTTTTTCTTCTGTACGGGTTCTTTCTTTCTTCTTATTCTTTCTGGTCAACATGCGATATCTCCAGGACATGCAACTGTCATATTATTACCCCAAAACTAGTGACCAAGGACAAAGTAACATACACAAGAAACTTTTGACATGGGACAGATTGGTGTCAAAGGTTTACGATAGGGTCACCAGGGGGTCAAACAACATAACCATGCAAAAAATCTAGAATTAGCTTCTTAAATCTCAAAAATAACTACTGTCATTCTGTAGGACTTGATCAAAACACTAACTACAAAAAGTCAATCATGACTTATCACTTTGACCATGGTTTTAGGGGTTCAAAAAGGTCAAAATACCGTTACACTTCAAATCACTACTCATCCTACAGATTAAGCAACTTGATCGGTTGAGGTCATGAATATTAATAAGCTTGAGACCCTTTATAAAAGTTATGGGTCAAGAGGTCAATATGGGGTCATCTGGGAGGGTCAAAGCCCCGAGGTTCAAACATATTTTTACTGGTGCAAGAGTTTCAAAAATAAGGCAAATAGAAAATCTGTTTAGGCCATCTTATAGGACTTGATGAGCCGTCAATAAATTCAATCATGACTTCATTCACTTGACCAATGGTGTAGGGGTCAAAGGTCAAAATACTTGCAAATAACGTTAAAACTTCAAATTACGACTCCTCCTACAGATTAAGCACAAACCTGATCGTGTGAGTCATGCAGAGGAATTAGCTTGAGCCCCGTTACAAAAGTTATGGGTCCAAGAGGTCAACATGGGGTCATCTGGGGTCACAGAGATCAAAAACATATTATAATGTGGTTAAAATTTAAAACAAGGTCAAATAGAAAAAACTTTTTATCCTACCCTTCTAGTACTTGATGAGAGGTCATAAAAGTCAATCATTGTGTGACCCTATCACATGACCCATGGGTAGGGGGTCAAAGGTCAAAAATACATAAATTACGTATACTTCAAAATCACTATCCTTTTAAAGGTTACATAGTATGATCCCGTGAATCATGTATGTGATTGCAGCTTGACATCCCCACAAAAGTTAATGAATGAAATTTTGATCAAAGGTTTTATTGGGGTCACAGGAGTCCAAGGAATGATTTTCACCTTAAAAAGCGTCTACAAGTTCCGGTCTGAGTTACACTCGACTGTGTTCAGATATGTAGACAGATCTAGTTACAAGACGGCTCTGTCAGCCGTCTTGTTTGTTTCGATGCGTTTTTTCTTTCTTTCTCTTTCGTCTTTCTGTCAAACTTCAACAGATCTAGCTCAGTCATTGGTTTTGACGTTATTCTGACCAGACTTACACCGAATGACCCTGAGGCATCCATTTATGTCACATGACTTTGACCCCTGTCGGGGTTCACTAGGGGTCACAGGGGGGTCAAAAGTGTTATTTATCTTTAAAAAAGGTTTCAGCTCCTACAGATTACAATGCACTGTGACATGACTCATGCCTAGAACAGTCGCTTGAGACCCTCACAAAAGTGAGGGGTGAGAGGTCAATCTGGGGTCATTAGGGGGGGACTTCCGGGCTTAATGTGAAAAATCTTCAAAAAATCTTCAAAAATAGCAATCTGCTACATGCAATGTTACATTGGTCACGTGATCATTACATACGAAGCAGCTTAAGACCCTTCACAAACGTTGTGCTCGGAGGGGTCAAAGGTCTTAAGGGGGAACTTCGGTCAAAAACCAAAAAAAAATATTCCAAAATATTCAAAAAATTTTTATTCAAAACCCAACAACATAGGTCAGTTAATCTTAACTTGCAGATATGCTTTCATGTTACCTGGTGTATGCAAGGTCTTTTATTTTGGAGGTCAAAGGTCATCATTTAGGTCATTCCGGTTTTTTAAGGTAAAATATTTCAATAATTTTATCTCCAGAACTAAGAATAGTTAGAATTTTTTTATTTGCATGGAACAATTGCATTTTGTTGTTGTACACGAGGTTTTTTTTATACCGAGGATCAAAGGTCATAAGGGGTTCAAAAGGTCAATTTTTGTCAAATAAAATGCAAAAATTAAGAACCAAAAAATTGGTATATCTGGGCCTATAGAAGACAGATAAAGTCCGTTATTGCTGCAGTGATGTAACATTAATGGTATAGGGATTGGTCTATGATTAGTCTCGACCCCAAGGTCAAAAGTTCAAAGGTCAAAGGGTTCAAAAATCTACAAAAAACAAGCTCCGATTGAGCTGAAAGTTGTCAGGGATAATCCTCGAGGCATCATAAATACAGAACAAGTACAGTTGCACCCATCCGTGACCAGGGGGTCACGTGATTAGGGGTCAAAAGGTCAATTCCCTGACCATTGGCTGGATTGAGTGAACCTCAATACTATTGGATCTTGTAAAGTTGTAACACGTTAAAATACATTATTTAATGACCATTTGTGACATTATGGTGAGTTACATGGGTCAAGGGTCAAGTCACCTCAAGGGGTCATTCAGGGGATCACCATCAATTCCCAATACGGCCGTCTAAATTAGATCTGTCCCCAGCTCTAGTTTCTTCTTCTTCTTCTTCTTATTTCTGACAATTTGTTTCTTCCACATACTTGATCGGAGTTAAACCACAATTGGTCACAAGCATGGGTTCGTTGAACGGTTCAAAAGTTATTACTTTGTTGGGGTCAAGGCACGTAGGGTCACAGGGGTCAAAGTTATTTACTGTTGTATGTGTAAAATTTTTAAAAACAGGGTTTCAAATAGAAAATTGTTTACTCATCTCATTAGGACCTGATGAGCGGGGTCAATAAAAGTCAATCATGGAATCATCACTTGACCCATGGTTTAGGGGGGTCCAAACGGTCAAAATATTCAAAAAATTACGTTACACTCAAATCACTAATCCTCATACAGATTATGTAACCTGCTCTCATAGTGAGTCATTGCATTGAAATTAGCTTGAGACCCTTTACAAAAGTTATGGGTCAAGAGGTCAATATGGGGTCATCTGATTGTCACAGGGGTAAACCATATTTACTGTGTGTATAATATAAAACAAGGTCAAATAGAAAATCTGTTTAGCTCATCTCATAGGACATGAGGGGAGGGTCAATAAAAGTCAATCATGACTCATCACTTGACCATGGTTTAGGGGTCAAAGGTCAAAATTACTTCAAATTACGTTACACTTCAAATTCCTACTCCTCCTACAGATTAGTGTAAAACATGCATCGTGTAGTCTTGCATATGAATTAGCTGGAGCCCCTTTACAAAAGGTTATGGGTTCAAGAGGTCAATATGGGGTAATCTGAAGTCACAGGGGTCAAACATATTTAATTATGTGTAAAATTTAACAATTAGGTGAAAGAGGAAAAATCTGGTTTAGCCCATCTATAGGACTGATGATAGGAGGTCAATAAAAGTCAATCATGACTCATCACTTGACCCATGCGTTAGGGGTCAAAGGTCAAAATACTTCCAATTAAGTTACCACTTCAAATCACTACTTCTACTCAGAATAAGAAACCTGATCGTGTGAGTCACGCTATAATAGCTTGAGCTCCTTTACAAAAGTTATGGGTCAATAGGGTCAAGTATGGGTCATCTGGGGTCACAGAGGTCAAAAAAATATTTACTGTGTGTAACATTTAAAATTAGGTCAATAGAAACTCTGTTTTACCCATCTTTATAGAACTGATGAGAGTCCAATAAAAGTCAATTATATTTATCACTTACTCCATGGTAAGGGGTCAAAGGTCCAAATACTTCAATTCTTTTACAGTTCAAATCACCACTCCTACAGATGTAATATGATCGTGTGACTTACGCTTTGACTTGAGGAATTTACAAAAGTAATGGGTAGAGAGGTCAATCAGGGGGTCATCTAGGGTTATTCTTCCCCGCCTAACTTATACGTGCTCTTGCAAAGAGCACTAAGTCTAGTTTTTTTTTTTTTTTTGCAGAGGACCACTATTAAAAGTTTGAACAAAAGTATTTACAACATTCCTCCTACTATTCTTCATTGGAAATGCACTAAAATACTTTGAAACCGCTTCTGCTTTTTCCTCAGGTGGCACACAAGAAAAACTTTAACCATCAAAAGAGTTGGTAAACACCCACTCCTATTCTTTATTTAAAGCAAAATACTTGTAATGATTATACTTGTTCTTATTAATTTTAACTAGAGATATTATTTTAACATGGCACCCATAAATTTATACCAATTACTTCCCGATTTTGCTTGGAAAAACATGAAAAAAAAATACATCACGGTCTAGTGTTGTCTGCCGTTGCGGTTTTTGTACATGATGTGCTAACATAACCTGCAAGTCGTTGGCTTGAAATCCATGTATTAAAGACAAGGCGGTCCTTTTTATCTGATTCTGTAATTTCTCTACGTGCGTATCAAAATTCCGACTTGTGATCAAAAAGGCCTTTCCCTGTGAACATCCCATATTTAAGCGTAATATTGTGCACCATGATTGATACAGTTTGACCTCAAACACAAACATGATTGATCTTTGTTTATTCTGTACTGGTGTAAACCACAATCAGCTGTTTAGTGTAGATTTTCAGACGCCATCGCTGTATGTCTATTTACGGGAGACGGTATGACTAATTTCCTCAAATACTTCACTTTTTTACTATTTAGTGGTTTGTTTCTACATTAAAGCAGTTATATGGAATTGTACACACTTATCCCTGATTTATAAGTTTAAAAAATGCATTTCCACATTTCTCGCATTATCGCTGCTAATCCCTTTAACTATCTTCAGATGCTAAAATGTTTCCAGCCTGCTGCTTTGGAAGATACCAAGAAAAAAAAACCATTTCTTGAACTACAAAATTCATATGGAAGCAGTGTTTGCCATCTTCTGCACTCTTGAAGGTGAATGTTAAGCACCAATGTACCAACTGCCACAATTTAAAAGTTGAAGTACATGCACATACACATTTCTATAAGATAAACTTACAGTACATGCATATGAGAATTAACAAGTGAATCGTTTAGAGTTAAAATGACCCCCAACACTTTCATGTATGATTTTTAACTCCAAAGTTAACAAGAGAAGCAGTCTTTTTACAATTTTATTTCAGGCCGAAACTTATGCCAAATTCGAAGTTTTTCTGACTGCATTCATTTCTATAATTTAGCATGATATGTCAAAGCTGTTATCGCATGAATGGTTTATCTGCCAGAAAACAGGCACTCATGTATTCTGAGAGCAATAGTGGTCTCAAAGATGATGCAACCACCTAAGTATAGTCCATTTCTCTACCTCCGTGCAGTGATGTCACAACCTTGACGCAGCTTTTACGCACGCGTCAAGATATGCCGTCTTTGTTCTCGCGTGTACAAACGCCTTCGTTTTAAGCCAGCGCGCGCGGTGTACTGGTGCGACCGTCAAATCTCGCGCCGACGTCACTGCACGGAGGAAGGCAAATGAAGTAAAGTGACTGATGTCTCCAGATAATGCAGCAGATGTGTTACGATTCACTGACAGTAATCCGTTTGTCGATGATGCAACAGATGGTTTTACATGTTATGAATGACCACCGTGATTGGTGTCTTGATCCGGATAATGCAAGAGATGTGTTCATGACCCACTGATATAGTGATCCATGTTGCTGTCAGTGTCTCCAGATGGTGCAACAGTTGTATTCATGATCGGTATCTCCAGATAATGCAACAGATGCGTTTTTGATCCTTCCGAGATCACAAGTAGGAGTGCCTCAAAATGAGCAAGAAATGAGTTCATGACCTTCTTTATGACATTCTTCATCAGAACAAATCACATTATGTGTATCCTAAAATGGAAATCATTGCAACCAGCTCCAGATAAACTTCCAAACACACTTAAGACATTTACATGAAAATTTGTTCATACATGCAAGATCTACCACAAAGTTTTTATGGTTCTTCTTCTGGAGAAGACAAAGCAAGAGAGATTATAAACGTCTCCTCTGAAACATGTCCCATTGAAACTAATGCTGTCCTGATGCTCTGAGGCATGCTCTTAGAAGTTCTCTGATAGTACCTCCTGGTATAATACGGAAGACCGCACAAGTCTGGATTGGCCAAGAGAGAATTCTGCGCTTTAGCTGGAGAATTCTTCACAAAAACTTGTCCTTTATACCCTGGTAACGTCACAAGTTTTCCTAGATTTATGTTCTGGAGTTCTGTTGCAGCAGTAACAAACTGCTTCACTG